>JAECUM010070179.1:0-11187 GCA_016617855.1 Megalonaias nervosa | reverse complement strand
TGCTGAACTCGATTTTATAATCGCTGATACAACAGAAAAAAAAAAAAACATTTATAAATCGGAGTAATGCTTATTTGTCAGACGGAACCAAACTAGGTACAATTGTGAGTTATCTTGATGGTGACTCACCACAATTTACTCATTTAAGATCTTCTATGTTGGCATATGTTTCTATAAATCTACTGTATATGATAAATAGATTTCCTCGTGATGCTGTCAGAGTCGCAACGGATTCGTTCTACATAAGTAAAAAATATACAGATTTATTAAAACCACTACTTGGTAATGGTGAATGGGGGTCATGGAGAATAAAACAAGAAAATATATTTAGTTATTCTGAATCTGCCGACGTTGAAATTAAGGAAATATATCACAAAAATAATAATCAAATATCAAAATCATCAGCACCATCTGTATATGATCCTATATCTAAACATAAAACTGTTTATCTTAATGGATGCGGTGGTTCAGGTAAAACAACTCGTGTGATTAAATTATTCATGAATAATTCGGATATAATTGTTTTGACACCGACACATAAATTAGCCAGAGAAATAAAAGAACGAGGAGTAAAATCGTGTACTTATCATAGTTTCTTTAGATGGTTTGGAGACACATGGACTCCTGAGAGAATGGGTGAAAAATATATACCTAAATATATTATATGGGACGAGATATGCACGGTGCCGTTAGAAATATTTAAAACATTTCTTGAATGGTTATTGACGAAAAATACTGCTGTGATAATGTGCGGTGATCATGGTCAACCACCACCCTTTATTGGACAGTCTCCACATGAATGGTTATAGAATAATGTAGATTATTATGAAGAAATAAATGATGACCATAGAGCTATTGATGAACCACTGAAGGAATTTAAAAGACTAATCAGACTACAACCAGACAGAGTACAATGTGAAATAATGCGAGGAGTAATTCCAGAGACTTCTATGAGTGATTTTCTAAATTTATGGAATCCCGCTGATTTAATAGTTGCAAGTAGAAAGATAGTTCGTGATGAACTACAGAATAAATTATTTCTGTTACATAAAGAAAAGTTTTCAGATCTACCTGTACCTTTGTGTTATCGCCCAGCAGATACTCGACGACAGAATATTGATGTTGAAATTCCTGGTGGAGATACTGAAAATGTCCGAGTGCAGAATCTTGTCTTGAATGATATTGTTTTAGTCGATATTAATGTCGTTGAGAATGCGCTGAATATGAATAAATCACCGTGGACATTAGGATATGCTATAACAATCCATTCTTCACAGGGGTTAACTATTTCTGATACAAATATCTGGATTATAGATGATCGGATCGAATGGTCGAATTTAGTCTATCTCGCAGTTTCTAGAGTCAGAAGAATATCTCAACTACATAAGATTATTATGAATTTCATAGAAAATAATGATCAGACTGTTAATGATGACGTAATAAGAAAAAACTATCTGGTTATAAGCAGTGTGATAAAAAAAATAATCGTGATTTTGATATTAATGTTGAATTTATTATAAAACTAAAACAACTACAGAATAATAATTGCGCAAGTAGCAACTGTAATATGTTGTGGCAATATTCGAATAATAATCCAAGACAATTTACCGTAGATAGAATTAATAGTGATCTTGGTCATACACGTGATAATGTGATGCTGACCTGTCTCGAGTGTAATCGACGCCCTGGTTCTGGTTATGTAATTGTATGTGGTGGTAATTGTGTGTCTTCAGGGATTACCTGTAATTGTTCACGTACAAATCCACGTTGAGGTGCGGTAGAATCTAATCTGTAAATTGGAGGTCTACCAGTGGATCTAACTACACCAGAAATTGTATGTGTAGTCACGCTCCAGATAGGATCAGTTGCTCTTTTTTACCACCTTCAAGTTCACCAGGTTCGTATAAATATCTTACAATTACATTACCTAATACTGGTTGAGATTGTTGTCTGTCATTAATACGGGGTATATATTTTTTTGTGATCGCAATAGAAGGTTTCATGGAAGTTGAACGAGTAATTTCATTATTTAATGCAGATATCACACTTGGTAACCTCGCAACCCATTCACGAGATCTCTCACCGGATTTAAAGTCAGTAGATATTTCTTTTGCATATTGGTATCCAAATAACCGCTCGGCAAGTGTTCGATTAAATCGTTCAACAATTGCCTGATCACGATGAATTTCAGTATGTCCTCGTCTAATTTTAACATTATATTTCTTCATCAACAATAATACTGCACCAAGAAATTCTTTGCCCGGATCAACCTGTAATAATTGTGGCCATCTCAAAGGTCCTCGATGATAAATTCGTTCAAATGCAGATGCAACTTCGAATGCTGTCTTTGTTGATAATGGTTCAGCATCTTTATATTTACTTGCAACATCAACGACAGTTAATGCGTATTTGTATGTGCGTGATTTTCGTCCACGTGTTTTAACAGTATCGTGTGGTAAAAACAAAATATCTGCTTGATGAACCTCATTAGGGACACTGACATCAAAATGTGAATATTGAATATTTTTAGGTGGTGGTAGATAAATTTGCCATATTGCCTGTCGTGCTAACCACGCTGCAGCAACAGAACGTGAGACTTTTGCTGCTTCAGATAATTTAGTAATCGCCGATCTACCTCTCCAATATCCTCTTGGACTATAATAAATGGATTCCATTATAATATTTATATAATTAATTACCAGCCCCTAACATTATTTTACTTTTCATGGCAGATTTTACTAGAAAACTAACTAATTTATCTCTGACAGATTTATTTGGTATAGAATTTAATGCATGAATCAATTTTACATCTACGAGATGCCTTTCTTGTAAATCTTTACTTTTATACGCAACATCATGAACATGACACACTTGATCAATCTTATTTACTGGATGCTCTCCTGGTCTTGGTTGATCTTGATCATCAAGTCGGATATCAAGTCGAGTTCCAGGACCACAATAATTATATCCTGGTAAGTGTTTTTCCCCCGGATATTTAGCCCACGGAGTTCCAGGTAATTTTCCTAATAAAGCGGCTATATCTCCACCTGTATTTGTTTTAACAAATTTGTATTTCTTCGTACCGCATTTTACACATTTGCCTGTCAGAGCACGTCGTTTATTTTTTGTTGTTATTGTAGTTAGTTCAGCAGTGGGTGTAGGAATTTTACACCGAACACAATATAGACTCATATTATTTACTATATGAATATAATTGACTTTTCGGCGACACGAAAACAGGAGCCAGTGAAACATCATTCAGCATTACCAAATTCGATAAGAATGATTATAATAGGTCCGTCTGGATCAGGTAAAACACAATTATTATTAAATTTAATAATGAGATGGTTAAAATGGAGTAAATTGTATTTAGTAGCACCATCCGTAGATGATCAACACTGTTACAAAATACTTAAAGATTTTAATGAAAATGCAAAATTGATGAATGAAGACGGAGACGATATTATTGACTTTACCACCGATATTGATGAAGCCCCATCTGTAGATGACCTAAATGGATTTATTAATAATTTAGTGGTGTACGATGATGTTATGTTGGACAGACAAACAAATCCAGCTAGAATATTTTCTCGAGGTAGACACAAGAATACAGATGTTATATACGTCACACAACGATATACACAAATACCTAAAGTGATCAGAGACAACTGCAATATTTTAGTAATGTTTAATGGAGTAGATAATTATACTTTACAGAATATTTATTATACTTGGTGTTCAGGGGATATGGATATGATGAAATTCAGAAACTTTTTTCTCAAGCACAAGCTGTTCCGTTTGGATTTATTACAATAAATCTACATGATCCAAGATCCAGATATCGTATAGGTCTAGATAAAATCTTTGGTCCTTGATTTTATCAAGAATTATAGCAGCAGGGAGGGTGAATGACAAAAATTGAGTGACCTACCGAGTAAACTAAACGCACTATAACACAAAAAACAAAAATGTCAAAAATAGTAACAAAAATGAGCTAACTAAAATGATTTATTATCCGTTTTTTCAAACTATACGGTAATAATATTGTTAGGAGGGCCCGGTTTATCATTATTGACCTTATTTTTCAGCCCCTGTAGGAACCTTTATTTTTGTAAAATAAGGTCTCGTACAAGGTTGTCTGCCCACCCTTCCTGCTGCTCCATGGATCCACCATGCGCACAAGTTTACAGATCAGCAGTTCCGTCCTTGTATGGCCTTGATGGTCACACCTGCTTCCATCCCCATACAGACATACAGACGGCCAGACAAACAGGCTGATATACCCGCACACACACGCACACAGCTAAAATGAAACCAAACTGGTCATAATAAACAGGTACGGAATTAAAATCTATAGATAACAAAGCAAAACTTGACACCGTTTCAAATCCGCGTAGTTTTAAAGGCAACATTTCACGCTACGACATTGAAACAGAATATCCTTCACATATCAAATAAAATAAAAATGTAACACTTACCCCTATGGCTGCAGAACAGAAATGGAGAACGTACACTCCTTGACAAGATCCAAAAGACCAATGTGTCAATTAGATAAGAAACTTGCCTTAAATCTCCAGAAGAATGAGTCTTAGGGTAAAATACCCGTGCATACCGTGCTTTTAGTGTCTCTCGCCGCAAGCGATCTACGACGAGAAAATGCTAGTTCAGTATCTAACTAGAAAAAACAATTATACACCCTAGGTAACGTTGTACGCATGTACGACGAAAATGACCAAATCGTTCTAAGGCGAAACCAAATCATTTCTTGCCTTATTTTGTGACATTGCTCAATTTGAAAATAATTTCAACTTACCTGTGAATGTAATTGTACACAGACTCATAAAATATTAGAGTGGCAGAAAGACAAAGATGTAATCACATTGATTTGTTAATCGTATTTGATGAAAGCTTTCATTACTGTGCAATAAAGGACTTTTTTCAAGACTGGTGTCAATTCAAGCAAACAAAGACGCTCACAAGCATATTTTCTCAAGACTTACTTAAACCATTTTTACATAAAAAAATCAAACTATTATGAGCATAATATGTGGTACAATTAAGTAAAAACAAAATATACATAATGTCTGAAAAAATTTCTATGTGTAATTTACAATCATATCTTAAATGCTCGGTATGGCAAGTAATTTCCAGAGTATTGTGAAACCAACCAGTACAAGCAAACAAGCTTCTAATGAATCCCTACCTATGCAAACAGAATCTCTTGGTTACATAGTTAAACAAATAACACTAAACCTGTATATCAACAGTTGCAAACATTTTCAGAATCTGTGTAAGTTGTTCAACACAACATACTGCCAAAGTTCTATTTAAGAAAGAAGATACGTGAATTTGAATTGTACCAATATATGCCATATTTAGGGTAAATCACATAACAACCAATCGAGATTTTGTCATTAACTAGTAAATGCTGAAGTGCTACTTGAAATTACACACATTGATGGTATATATCACTCATTATATATTATTTATCGGGCTATAATTTCTGTTGTGTCGAGACCTCTGTGAAAAACGAACTGAATTTAGAGGTGACGATAACACAAAATAAGTCCGGAAGGTAGAATTTGTTTTTTTAAAAGATTTCTATAGTCAGCATTGTTACGTATATGTAATTAAATTGCTTGTGTGTTAGTTTTAAAATTCTTTTTAATTTTATTTTTGTTTTATTACATTTTATTGTAATGATTACTGTACGGATTCGAAATTCTTTTTCAGTAAATGTTGTTTATCTAAGACGTAAAACGTGTTACATGAGAATTATTTTTAGTTAACCTAGTTCGTCTTGGGTTGGGAAGTTCGTAAACAGGAAGTTAAAATGATTGGTCAGTATCAAGGCCATACTTGCTTGCGTGATCACCATGTGTAAACAACGTTTTTTTTTTATTATTGGTTCTTAAGTGGGGCTACACTGGTGTACGTGATAGCTCTCTTGTAGTAAGAGACCACATGACCCATCTCGCGAGACTTGAAATGATGTTTTGGAGGTTTAAATACGCATTCTTAACATTTTTCTGTCAGAGTCGTTTTAACATCTTGAAGGAACAAGATGGTTCTTTTTTATTGTTGCCAGATTGTTTGTTTTTCATTTAGTTTTTGGATTTAATAATTTATTCTCCTGGAAACTCAACAAGTTGACTTTCTTATAAAAAGTTTTGAAAGATATTCATGGAAATTTGTTCTGGAATTCTTCGGAAACAAAAACTGTGATTCAATTGAGGAATTGTTGATATTCGTACATGGACCACATCTGACGTCATCGCCTTCCATATTTGTATGTCGTCGAGATTCGAACCTGGATTCTAATAGAACTATTTAGTGATAGAACTTGTGTTTTTCATTCTTAGGATTAAATTTTGGATTATATTCACAAACCGTAAGTCCTATTTTCCAATTTTTACATTGTTGCCTAGGGAAATAAATTATTTTGTTAAAATATACAAAAGCTTGTTGGCTTTCACTCTTTTCTTTGTTACTGAGTACGAGCCCTTGTCACGTAACAGTATATATAACTGAACTACCATATATACTCTCTTTTAAGTACATTCTAAATAAACTAGCACAGATTGAAAGTAAGCAAGTATAATTAGAATTATTTACAGACTATGGTACGTTCGTTTTGAATCGTGAATTAGAGAAAGAATGCAAATGACACCGAGGGACACGATAAAGCAAAAATACATGGAAACTCTACACAAGTTAACGAAGATTAAAGTATATGCCAATGAAGTTGATAGATACCAGAGAGATTAATCATCTGCAAGGGACCATCATATATAGATTTGGTGTTAGTTTAAAAACAGAAAATCAGTCTTCCCAAGCTAAAACAGACTTTAAAATATTTATATTTTTCTTGTATTTCTAATTGATAGAGCATATCCAATAGGTATCCACCACATTTACAATGATAAAATAGTTACATCATATTTACTTACATGTCTTGAAACTGTATATTCAGATTTAATTTAGAAAAGGTTGCAACCTTGTCTCTAGGACATTTGGAACAACCTCGTCTCTTTCCGGCGAGAGCCGAATACCTTCGATTCTCTGAAAGCTCTTCGGAGGTAATTGTAGCGATACGTTCTAATTTGGCGGAAAAACATTCAGCTACATGTGCAAAGATTTCATATAAAATGATATGTCTTGAAAGAAGCAGTCGACAACGTCTCAAGAGTGATTGACATATCAGCACATTTAACTTTAATGTTCTTCACGCAACCTTGGAACAAAGAAATTGAAGAAATCAATCGGTTCCAATTCTCTGCAACTATTGTATGCTTTGTTGTTAGTAATGACCCATCATCTATTCATCGTGACATAGTGAAACAATAACATTTACGGGCTTCCTGGCAGCTAAAATGGCCATTATTCGTATCTGAAATTTTTCTTGCATCCCATTGGTCACAATGAAAAAATGACCATCTTACAATACAATTTGAAAATGGTTCAAGTTGTAATTGCAAAATGAAATCTGTCATGTTTCCATCAAACATAAACACATAGAAAGAAAATATTTATAAAAGTCTTCCTGCCTTGGAATTTAAACACAGTATCTTATGTAGCTTGCAGCCCATTTACCATTTGAGTAAGTTGTAATGTTAAAAATATCATCCGATTTATAGCTACAGGTAATTTTTATACAATTTAGCTGGACGTTGTTGGCACTCCACTGCACTCCACTGCACTCCAGTGCCACAATATAAACAAAGAGCGAGTAAATAATAATACCTAAAGCTTAAACTTAATCTTTATAAATTAACTAATTAAATTTCAGAAGACGGTAGAGTCTCATATCAGATTATGAGTATAAAACGTTTATTCTTTCATTATCATCTGTGTTATAGTTTTGTCTTCATTTATGTGATAAAATACTAATATTAAACTTTGCTGATTAACTGAATATGGCATTAAAGGGCTATTCTCATTCTCTTTTCAGACCTCGGTGGCGGGCTGTCTTAAAAATTGAGGCACATGCATGCGAACTAATAGAAAGAAAAATACAAGGAAAAGAGATGAAGAATGTTCAACAAAATCAAGATATTTCATTATCTGTAATTTGTTTCAAGTACAGTGGTACTAAGAATAAAATGAGAGCAACCGAAGGTCCGTTCTTGGACATGCCCTCTGGTTTCGAGTAGGATCCTACGCAAAAGAAACAATATGCCCACTCCGTACGCAGTAATATTTCGAAAGTTATAATTTTCAAGTTGTCTGCTAAGATGTATTCTACAAACACATATAGTGGGGATTTTTGTCTATAAACCATTCATATGTACTTTGTCTTTACTCTCTTGCATTCATTTTACCATTAGTGAACATCATCTATTTTAAAGGTAACCAACTTTAATTCTTTACGATTTTTATATCCCAGATTTCATCATTGGATAAATTATGTGAATGGGAGAAAACTTTGTAATCTCGATGATTCATCTTTTATGTATGCTTCTTTCGCTTTCCACAGGCTTTCTTCTTTGCAAAACGTTCCAAAACGTTTGTTCCTCTTAATACATTGACAGTATTTTTGTATTGCAAATGAACCCATCGACACTGATACCGGAAATTAAACTACGCGTATTTTTAGATATATTTCACACTTAAGTTGAAATGAACACATGGTACACCTTCTTTCTGCCATAATATTTTTCAGAGGTATCTTACAATAATCAGCTATTATTTATATATTGCATCAATTTATTTCAGAAATACACATGCAAATATATTGTTTGCGTAGCGCGAAACTTTCACAACAATAAATGTTAACATGTGTTTAAAGATCCTTTTAACTTGGTCATATTAGCCAGCTCAAGTAAATGAAGATAACCCATGGCCCATTTGCACGGAAAACACTTGACATTGTTGATCATATGTTACTGATTAACATTGCAAATTGTGTAGATATTTTCCGTGTTTGTAATTATTACTGTTATGCATATCCTCGGGGAACCGGAAGAGGTACCCACTTGAACATTCCCTGTAAATTCGACCGAGGCAATTGTTTTTAACTTGTTAGGTAGATGGCTTTGAATTGCTGACAGACATATTCAGAATTTATGAACTTGACAACTATTTTTGTTTCTCCATTGTTTAGGTATTGTGAATGAATATTGTTACGTGTTGGCTCGTACAATAATAACAAGAGAAAAGAGTGAAGTCAATAAGCTTTGCATATTTTAACAAAATAATTTATTTTTCTAGAAAACAATGTAAAAATTGGAAATAGGACTTACGGTTTGTGAATATAATCCAAAAGTAATCCTAAGATTGAAAAACACAAGTCCTATCACTAAATAGTTCTAATAGAATCCAGGTTCGAATCTCGACGACATTCCAATATGGAAGTCGATGACGTCAGATGTGGTCGTTGTACAAATGACAACAATTCCTCAATTGAATCACAGTTTATGTTTCCGAATAATTCCAGAATAAATTTCCACTGAATTTCTTTCTCCCATAACTTTTATAAAAAAGTTACACTCGTTTGGTTTTCTAGAGAATAAATTATTAAATTCCAAAAACAAATGAACTTCAAAAACAATCTGGTTTCAACAATAGAAACCTTTCGAGCCCTCAAGGTTTAAAAATGCAACTAACTGAAAAGCGCTCAGAAAGGGTATTAAATCCAACTGAAATATCATCCCGTTCTCGCGTGATAGGTCACGTGGTCTTTTAACACTTGAACAACGCAATAGGAAAAATGAAATTTGTCACGTACAAGAACAGCCCTATCCAGAGTCTCACTCTGAAATAAATTTAAAAATAAAACATTGTTTATTCAGACTACACGTAGACCGCAATGACCTTGGCAATAGCCAATCTTTTTTGCGTAGTGTTTATACTACCGCGCACCAGGGTGAACTAAAAATAATGCTATGTAACACCTTTTACGTTTTAGATAAACAGAATTACTGAAGGAAAATATCGAATCCCGTGAAAATATTCATTACAATAAAATGTAATGAAATAAAAATAAAATGAAAAGAATTTTAAAACTAACACACAAGCAATTTAATTACATATACGTAACAATATTGACATCAAGACGGTGCTGATGATACAATTTGTATGCCCTTGTACAACTTGTTGCTAAAAGCAGTCACTCATTTATGATATAATCGCGTACTTTGGTGAACGCTTAACTGTGTAGTAATATTCATATTTGACAATGTATTTAACTTTTCAATTACATACACAAACAAACAAATAGAGAAAGCTAATCTGAAGCGTTCGTCTTTACGCTAAGGACTTCATCAGGTTGTAACGGCCGGCGTCCCTGTTCAGCGTCGGTTTGTACGCACGGATGTAAATCGATTCCTTAACCCCCGCTAGAACCAGTCATGTTCTTGATCTATGATTTTTACGGAGTTTCAAGTTATAGTATGGTCAGGGCAAACATTGCGGATGTGACGTGATACCTCAGACGAGCTTGAATTTGGTCTTCGAAGTTCATTAAATCTCGTTCTCAGTTTTCTTTCCATTTTTCCACTATAGTCGTGATGGCACTGACTTTCACCATATCCTTCACACTTAATGTGATAGATAGGTCCACAAATATCGCTCTTATGAGACGTATCCTTGGGGTGAACTAAAACCTGCCGCATATCTAGGACAACCTGTTAACGTTGCTCACCGTTCCATCGAGCGATGTTGACAGCCAGTAGAGATCACATCAGACTGCTGGTGAAGTCATCAGCGTAAGGATGAAAGCTTCAGGTTAGCTTTCTCTTTTTTTGTGTGTATATAATTGAAAAGTTAAATATATTATCAAATCTCATTGTGATTGCCCTGTACGGAATTTACATGTAAACAATGAAAGTTGCCATACATGTAGTAATCTCGTCTACTCTAATAATAATATCACACCATTGATGAATGAATGAATGAATGAATGTATGTATGTATGTATGTATGTATGTATGTATGTATGTATGCATGTATGTATGTATGTATGTATATATGTATGTATGTATGTATATATGTATGTATGTATGTATGTATGTATGTATGTATGTATATATGTATGTATGTATGTATGTATGTATGTATGTATGTATGTATGTATGTATGTATGTGTGTGCATGTGTGTATGTATCTGTGTGTATGTATGTGTGTGTATGTATGTATGTATGTGTGTATATATGTATGTGTGTATGTATGCATGTATGTATGTATGTA
>JAECUM010070178.1:0-20944 GCA_016617855.1 Megalonaias nervosa | reverse complement strand
AAGCCTCTAACCGACCCAGACTTCTCTAATTGGGTTAGCTCATTTTTTTACTTTATTTTTGATGTTTGTGTTCTCGTTTATTTTGCGTGTTCGTTTACCCATAGGACACTCAAATTTTGTCGCCGCCCTCCCTGCTGCTGTGCTTCTCAATCAAAAAATTAAATCGAGACCAATACGGTATCGCGATCGAGGATCATGTAAATTTATCGTGATTAATCCGTGTGGGGTAGCTTGCGCTTTTGAAAAGAAGCTTTTAATCATATCTATATCCCTGAACACCAAGTCTGATGATTGTTTCGCAGAGTATCTGTATCGACTCCATTAAACGCAACTAAAATATTACAGTTATTTCTCATTACTTTAGGTATTTGTGTATATCGCTGAGTAATATAAATTACATCAGTATTTTTGTGTCTGCCTCGGGAAAATATCCGAGCTGGATTTGATTGTTTCTCCAGCATCACATCATCATATACTACGAGAATATTAATACGTCCATCGAGATCATCCACAGATGGAGCTTCATCAATATGGGTGATAAAATCAATAATATCATTATCATCTTCATCTTCATCCAACGACTTCGCTTCTTCATTAAAATCTTTAAGCACATCGTAGTATCGCTGATCATCTACGGATGGTGCCACTAAATGCAACTTAACTCAGTTGAGCCACCTCATTATCAGATTAAGCAACAACTGCGTCCTACCAGACCCAGATGGATCTATTATAATTGCTCTGATAGAATTTGGTAACGCTGCATGATACTTGATTGTCTCTTGCTTTCGTGTAGCTGAGAAGTCAATGACATCCATGTTGCACAAATATAATAAATAATATGAATTTATATTGTGTTCGATGCAGAGCATCAATCCCCACCAGTCGATTAACAACAATAAGAGCACAAAATAAACAGCGTGCGCTTACAGGCAAGTGTGTAAAATGTGGTACAAGCAAATACAGATTTATTGCGTCTCGTACAAAGATAGGTGGTGATATTGCTGCTTCACTGGGAAAATTACCAGGAACTCCATGAGCTAAGTACCCAGGATAAAAATATCTTCCCAGATATAATTATTGTCTCCTGGAACCCGACTTGATATCCGACTTGACGAACGAGACCAACCAAGACCCGGAGAGTCTCCAATAAATGCGATTGATCAAGCATATCATATAGATGATGTCGCGTATAAAAATCCGGATTTACAACAACGACATATTGCAGACGTGAAGTTGATACACACATTAAAATCTGTTAAAAATAAATCTCTCAAAGAATAATTAGCTAATTGACTGGCAAGATCCGCGAGGAAAGGTAAATTAGTGCTAGGGGCCGGTAATTAATCACAGATAACTATTATAATGGAATCGATTTATTATAGCCCAAAAGGATATTGGAGGGGTAGAGCAGCGATTAGTAAACTTGCTAATACAGCAGGTGTCGAACGTTTTGTTGCCACAGATTAGTTAGCACGACAAGCAATATGGCAAATTTATCTACCACCACCTAAAAAAATTCAGTATGCACATTTTGATGTCAGCACTCCTAATGAAGTTCATCAGGCAGACATTTCGTTTTTACCTCATGATATTAAAATTGGTAGGCGTCAATCACACCCATACAAATACGCGTTTACTGTCGTTGACGTTGCAAGTAGATATAAAGAAGCAGAACCACTATCAACAAAAACAGCAACTGAAGTTGCATCTGCTTTTTAACGAATTTATCAACGAGGACCCTTGCGATGGCCACAGCTACTACAGGTTGATCTTGGCAAATAATTTCTTGGTGCAGTATCATTTCTGATGAAAAAACATAACGTCAAAATCAGACGAGGACACACCGCAATTCATCCCGATCAGGCAATCGTTGAGCAATTTAATCCAACACTTGCTGAGCGATTATTTAGATATCAGTATGCGAAGGAAATATCTCTGAATAAAGTTCATAAAGTCAAGAGATCTCGTGAGTGGGTTGCAAGACTACCAAGTGTGATAGCTGCGTTAAATAATGAAATTACTCATGCAACTTCTATGAAACCCATCAGCGCGATCACAAAAACATATACCAGTACAACGACGTGAATCTTTCTCCAAACAGCCAGTACTAGATAATGTGAATGTAACATATTTATATGAACCTGGTGAGCTTGAAGGGGGTAGAGAAAGAGCAACTGATCCTATTTGGAGTGTGACCACACATAAAATTTCCATCGTGGTAAGATCCACGGGTATACCTGCAACCTACAGACTAGATTCAACTGCCCTCGTGAAGAATTACAAATAATTCCTGAGGATACACAGTTACCAACGCCTTCACTTGTGTGAAAGCAGGACACCAGCACCCCTACGTCGATTACACTCAAGACAGGTCAATATCATATTTTAGCGTGTGTGACCGAGATTACTATTAATTCTATCCACGGTGAATTGTCTTTGATTATTATTCAAATACTGCCATAACATAACTGTGTTACAGCTCGCGCAATGATTATTCTGTCGTTGTTTCAACGTCATGATAAATTTAATATCAAGATCATAGTCACGTTTACTTTTTTTGTCAGATCGCAGATAACCAACTAATTTTTCCTTTACTATATCATCGCAAATATTATCAGTGGTTTCCTGAGTCATTGCGCAGTCTATGATAACCCCTCCGCAGCTGAGACATTCTTCTAACTCTCGTCACTGCTATATAAACTAAATTTGACCATTCGAACCGATCATCGACAATCCAGATATTTGTATCAGAAATAGTTAATCCTTGTGACGAATGAATCGTTATAGCATATCCTAGAGTCCACGGAGACTTGTCCATCGTTATCGCGCTCTCAACAGCACTCAGAGGAACAACAACAATATCATTAAGAACGAGTTTTTGTTTCTCCCTTGTCCCTGACAAAGATCCAGGAATCTCAACTTCAATATTTTGTTTGCGTGTGTCTGCTGGACGATAACACAATTGCACAGGTAAATCTGAAAACTTTTCCTTATTTACAGAAATAATTGCTGTTGAAGTGTATCACGAACTATCTTCTGACTTGCAACTATCAAATTAGCAGGTCTCCATCAATTCCAAAAATCATTCATCGTAGTCTCTGGAATTACTTCACGCATTATCTCACATTGAATCTTATATGGCTGCAGTCTGATCAATCTTTTAAACTCTCTCAGCGGTTCATCAATAGCTCTATGATCATCAGTTATCTCCTCATAATAGTCTAGGAACTTTTTCAGCCACTCATGCGGAGATGATCCAACAAAAGGTGATGGTTGACCATGATCACCAAACATGATAACAGCAGTATTTCTCGTCAATAACCAATCAAGAAATATTTTTAATACTTCAAACGATACGGTACAAATTTCATCCCAAATAATAATCTTAGGAATATATCTCTCGCCCATTCGTTGTGATGTCCATTCATCTCCTTTCCATCGAAAGAAACTATGATACGTACACGAATTAACTCCACGATCGTTCATTTCTCTGGCGAGTCTATGTGTGGGTGTCAAAATAACCATATTAAAATTCCCTCAACAACTGCTCAGGAATAATTCAATCGCATGTGTTGTTTTACCAGAACCTCCCGGTCCATTGAGATAAACTGTTTTATGTCTGACCACAGGATCATATACAGATGGAGTTGATGAAAGTTTTGACATCTGGTTATTTTTTATAATATATTTCCTTAGATTCAACGTCGGCAGATTCAGAATAACTAATTATCTTTCTCGTTTTATTCTCCATTCGCCCCATGATGCATCAGCCCCGATATGTAATTGTTTCAGCAATCCTGCGTATTTTTATTGATATTAAATGAATCTGTGGCGACTCTAACTATGGTATCAGAAAATCTATTTATCATCGATAATGAATTTATCGAAACATACGCGAGCATTGAAGATCTTAAATGAGTAAACTGTGGTGAATCACCATCAGTGTAGCTCACAATTGTACCTAATTTAGTTCCGTCCGATAAATTAACATTATTCCGACTTATAAATGTGTTTCTCTCTCTTGTATCAGCAATTATAAAATAGAGTTCAGCTTCGTCGATAATTAATCTACAACAATGTCGTTTATGATCATGTGATATCCCTTGCGTAAATTTACCAATTATTTTCCTAGCAAGATCCTTTGCGAATTTATTCTCAAAATCGGTTGATCAGGATTTTCTTCAGGGAAATATTTCTTTTGCTGTGGTAACCAAGCTTGTTTTTGCTGATTATACGATATAATTGCTTCACTTACAGTTAACGATATCAAAATTTCCGCATCAATCATGTATCGCGCTAAAACTATTGGAACCCAATTTTTTTTCTCTGAAAAATGTCTTCCAAACCAAACATAAACGATTGGATGCAGATTCCGTGCGAACTCAAATGACTCAATGTATGCAAATCCAGTAAGGTCAAAATCTGGTAAGGATCCATTTATCGCAACTCTGGTCATCTCGTGTGTGTAGGATGTCCAAATCTTTTGAAATACTCAGAACATTCTCTGTATCCAAGTTAACTTCCAGGATAACATGCAACCATATCAGTCGAGATAACATCCTTATAATCGTATTTTGTATTTCATAATGCGCCGTGTCGGTATTCGATACAACTGAGTTGGACTTATTCAAGAAATTCTAATTGTGTTGGTTTCCATGAATTTGCCTTCTGAGCAGCGTGAGCAGCAACTGACGGAACGGTAAAACAATTACTGAGTAATCGTTCGATAAACATCAGTATCGTTCGTGTTTTTCAACGCAAGATTTTTCATTTCGTACGATAAATATCTCCATTAGGCCGTATAAACTGATCATAGTTCACAGATTCTGAACTCTGAAACAACCACACGGATACAGGGTCACTCTTACTGATATCTCTTATAAAATCAAACATATCACCGTTATAAAATTTAACAGTTCGATTTTGTGGAAATATTGTTATGTCGGAAGTCCACGCATGTGCGTTATGATCAATAATCTCTATCGAAGCTCCAATTTTTTTAGTATTTCGATTCGTACAAAGTCTCTCCGGTTAATGTCTTCACCTTTATTGGAAATCTGAACTTTTTCCAGTTCAGCAAAATCTTTGATAGATGTTCGTGTATCTTTAACTGTTTCTGCACACTCATTTATTTTTTTTTTATTATTGTACGTCTTAGATCCGTTGAACCGTTTCCTCATTTCGCGTTTGTTAATTGTTCTGTAACTCTCTTAGCAACACAATTTAAGCGAGAAATTTTCATCGGTAGAAGTATATTGACATTAGGTTTATCATTCAGTGGACATATCGTATAAACAACTGCAGTTACAGGATATGCTCGTTCATAATAAGGTCTATCAATTCCAGAAAGTATTCCTGGTTTTGAATTTTTATTTAACGTGACAATATTTTTAGTGTGGTGTAATCGAATAGGATCACGTTTTTCATGGATAATCCAGATGTCATCTACCGCTACGATAAATTTGCTTCTAAAAATATATTTTCGTGCTATGTCGAGATAAGTAATAATTGTCGCTGCTCGCTTGTCAACACTTTGGGCGACACCATCGGTGTCGCCTATAATTCTGAATGTTGACCGCACATGAGCTGCAGCATCGTCGCGAAATTCTTTCTTGGCTTCACTGATACGATTTATTTTGAGTCTTATTTGTTTAATCAACCAGAGCTCACCTTGGTAATTCAGGGGTTATTCTGTCAAGATCGAATCTGGCTTTAGAGGGTTTAATCGCAGATAATCTCGCAAATTCCTACATGTCATAATTAAGATAAATATATATTTAATTAAAAACATATATATATATATATATATATATATATATATAACATATATATATATATATATATATATATATATATATATATATATATATATATATATATATATATATATATATAATGATTCAAGCAAACAATATAGGCAAATGGTTTATGATTGGTTCTTCAGTTCCTTATAATACGGCTTGAGAAATTGAATTTCGTGGATGTCACATGCAAAGTGTTCGTTGAGGAAGTCTAGGACCAAAACCGTGTTGAAAGTGTGGTGTTGAGGTTAGAGGATAAACGCAGCTGCATGTAAAATGCGGTGGTAAAAAATACCGAGAGCTGAAACGATATAATGATAAAAAAAATAATGCTGATGGCGTCGAATCTCCTATAAAAAACGCCGAAGACTATCTCGCAAGATTTTCACTCCAACAATAAAATAATAATTTAGACAAATAATATTATTATTTAAATGGAGCAAAATGAATTTGTGAAGCATCCCGTCATCGAAAATTATGAGGGATCTCGTGACAGTATCATCAGGAACTGTCGATTAAAAAACCAGTCGGTGTTGTTGATAATGCCGGTTATCTCAGATTTACTGTTGGAAAAGAAAAATATATATCTCATAAATTCATCTACGAGTGTTTTTAATGGATTAATCAAAGACGGACTTGTGATCGATCACATCAATGGCAGGAAACTTGATAATTCTTTGGGTAGTTTACGAGCTATTACACAAAGTCAAAATTGCAAATTTGGTAGCACTGGTAAACACATAAAAATACAAGAAGAGTTTTTAAATTTGTGAACGTGGAGACGAAATAATATTTCAATCAATAAATGCAGCTGGCAAATATTTGGATATTTGCATTCCTTCTGTTCAACAGATCGCAAATATAATATATAAATCTGCGTATTCAAAGAAATATAAACAAAAAATAATATGTTCAGTATCTCCCTATTGTGCTAGATGCAGAAACTGACACAATCCCGAATTTACTTTAACTCAGTTTTGAATTTTATTGTAGTTGTATGCAAAAACACTCCGGATGAAGGGAGAATTCACTGTCAAGCAAAGCTCTCTCCAGTAAAGTATTTAAGCAGTTGCCCCGATTGTTACCGCGTAATATTATATGACTGCCGCGATTATTTTTATGTTTGTGGCATCGTAACTGTTATATTCAGCATTTAACTGTCTATGTGGTAAATAAGGTGTCAGTGGACAGTGGAGCAGCGTAATTTGTAACAGTACAAATTCGTAGAAGGATATTTACACCTTTTGTCTTCGTCATTGATAATTCAGAAAAACAGGAAGCCTCTCACTGCTTGCGTGTGCAATACAGGTAAGTTCTTTTGAGTTCTTTCAGGTAAGATAGCTGTACAGACCTACATATACTTTAAGTCCAGAATGACATCCGGCAGAAATATATGTTTGATTATTAAATGCAGATATTTTATACAGTGCGTTTGGAAATTGAAATAAATCCACGCTGCAATTAACGCAATTATACAATTATTCAGTATACTGATCGCATATAGGTTGCCTGTTTATCCAGTGTAGATAACTTCATAATAATTCTGAAACATATATCTGTAAAGATGTTCCGTGGCGCAGTGCCAGAATGGTGGATTCTCATACTCGAGGTCTTGCGTTCCAAACCCGTGACTGACAAAATGTCAACGGTGGTGAAAATTTCATGGGATTTCATGTACACCTCCTCACCACGTCGGACAACGTGAGTGCCGTTTTGCATTCTCCCCGGGATTTGATATGGGGGGGGGGGTGTGCATTAAAATGTGTGAAGCTTAGACAGCCCTCTGAATCTCTAAATTCGTCTCGCATTTTGGGGTTCGCGGGGAGTCTATGCACGAGAGAGACGTAGCTTTCAATCTCACTGAAGGGTACCCTGCACAAGGACATTCAGAAAGAATGTCAGCCAAAAATAAAATAAAGCCTCATGGGGTGCCCATCGGCCACAAGAAAGGCCTCACAAAAGGACCTTATGGAAAGGTAAATGAAGGGACCCCGTGCTACTGTTTATGTTTTGTTTTTTATTCTGATTCAGATTCATATTCAGATTTATTTTTTATGATTCTGATTCAGATTTTTTTTTATTTTAAACAAATGTTTATTATATAATGAATTCCGAAAATTTTAATGCAATAATTTCTGAGATTAAAAAATTAAATGATGAGGATATAGAATTATCTGATCAATTACTTCAACAGGCCGTGAAACAATCCCTACTTTATGTAGTTTATGATGAGCATATTTTCAAAAATTTGTTTCACTCGCAAACGCGATTGAGAAAGTTTGATCAGAGTTATCAAGTGAATACGAAACAAAAAAGATATTAAGTTCACGTGTGCGACAGCTGAAAACATTTATGTACGATTATAAACTCGATGACAAAATCACTGACGAAAATCAAGAGAAGGCTGTTGTTGTTGCTGTTTTTCATTTGAACTTAATAAAATTTATGATGATATACCACCTGAAAATATATTCATTTTCGAAAAGAATGCGATTTTAATTTTTACTTCTATTTGTTCTACCCTTTCACTTCTATCTTTATTTTATTCATTTTAAATGTGTTTTAGCACCATTTCTTTGAATATTTTATCTTTACAAGGATTTATTTAAGTTAATTTGAAAAAATGTATATATAGATTTGAGTAATTAACCAGCGTATTTCTTAGAAATTAAGATTAAATAGGCACTCTATAGCCAGATTCTGCTAGTGTTCCACTACATTTTTCAAACACATACATACATACATACATACATACATACATACATACATACATACATACACGCATGCATGCCTACCTACCTACCAACCAACCTACCTACCTACATACATACATAAAACTCTGCTTAAAAACTCTGTTTAAAATATGAGCTACCTTGTTTGCCCAAGAGTGTGCAAAGATACAACAAATTACCAACGTTCTCCCACTTCAACCTTGTCATTGTTAATACATCCAGTTTTCTTTGATGATGCAACAAAAATTATGTACAACTCAAAACCAGGATGAATCATCATGTGCAGATATTGGTTTTGATTATCAACGTCATCCGTAGAACAGCTTCTCTATGAAATCTTCAGTCGGAAGGATATTCAACCATTTGAAAAGGCAACAATTCTCTCTCTTAGACATACCAACACATACATACACACACAAACAGACATATACATTTCAACAAACGCTTACCAAAATATCATTGCTATAAGAACAATACCCTAAGCGTAAATTTGTGCTCGTAACAGTAATTCGAATGCAGATAGAACTATTTATGTGAAATTTAGTAAAACAGTATGTGTAGAGGAATGGATAGTAGTCCACTTCGAAAACGATTTAGTATACGTTTATCAACCTTTAATATTTGGAGATGTTCTATTCTTGCTTGCTCTCTAAATACATTTACTGGCATTCGCATTCATAATTAATTTTTACACTTATCGATGCCTAATCACATTTTTAGAATTGCAATCCATGTTCTATTTCCCTTTAAGATCTTATCATTTTAAAATTAAACTGAGTTTCCTTATACAATATTAGAACATGTTTAACATCTACTTGTACCATATTTGATAACGCCGGAATCTCATTCAGTTAAGTCAAATTTAGACCTGGCAAGAATTTGTTTTCAAACTTAGTATTATCTAAATAACAATAATGTTATTGTCATTCAAAATAAAAATCACATCATATCACTACGATGAAGTAAATGTTCATACCATCAGGAAGGTATTAGTGTCCAGTGGGTCATAAGTGGCAATCAAAGGAATTCCCTTTCATGATGGTTAATGTATTCATACTTATGTCCCTAGATCATTCGGTTCCTTTTTGCTCCTGGTATTCCATGCGTTTTGACAAGATTTAAGTTAGAAATTTTATGTATATCAGGAAGTTTACTATAAACATGGATAGAAATATTGTTTCCATATAAGCTGATGGGTATGTCCAGGAAATGAATATTTACTTCGCTCACAGTTTTTCTGAATTGTATTCCTAGATGTAAGGTATTAAGTTCATAAAAGATTTTTTCTTTGGATCAGACGAGAAATGAACTATGGAAGACGAATGACAGTACCTATACAACAAAGAAAAGAGGCTCAGATTATTTAAAATTAATAAACAGATACATAACTGTTTAAGAGAATGATTTAAGGTCCTTCCTTTATAAAAATTATATACTGACAGTTCTTTTTAAGAGAAGAAAAGGAAATTTAGTTTACACGTATGCTACAACCAGACATAAATATTTCCAGCTAATTATTCCAGATACATGAATAAGGACTATAATGGAAACCCATCACCGCCAAAGATCTGAAATTTAACCAAAATAAGTAATTTTCAAATCAACCAAGCAAAATTGACATAAAACAGGCATCCTTGTAAATAAAAAATATTAAAGCTTACACAATAAGATCAATACTCAATAAAAAGAAATGAAGCACAAACGAAACAGACAAATGTCAAAAGAAATAAACAAAATAGGAATGAAACAAGCAAAATGCAAATTGAATAAGACGTATGTAAAATATTAAGATTAATACTCAAAGAAAACAAACAAGGCACAAACGAAACAGGCAAATGTGTCTCGACTCTATGGTCCTAAACTAAGTAACATATAAAGCAAACAAACAAGTGTTGTAAAATTCAACAAATAATTTAATTCTCTGATTTATAAATTTAAAATTTAAGAGGAATTTGCAGTATTGTAAATTAAATCCCAAATAATCCTAAAAGATCTATCACAAGTCCAAAAGTATAGAATATTCCAAGTGAATACCAAGTCTTGAATGTGCTGATCAATCAGTGGCCTTGAATGTGCCGACGTACCAATAGTATTGCTGGATCACACTGATATAATCCGAATGCCCTTGAGCGAATTCATACTAAGTCCAAATAGTGTTTTAGTCCAACGTCAATGAACACTTTCTAATTAAAATGAATAATTTAGATAAATAATTTCTTGCAAGTTATAACTGAACACAACTAAAATTGATTCCACAATGGCTCATGTTAAGATAGGAATAAATAATTTTCATGTCAATAACTTTATATATAAAAAAAACCTGGGACACAATAAGATGACAGGGATGTGGGTCATTTTCCCATTAAAATTCTTATACAAGTTCCATTTCTAGAATATTCTAAATTTTGTAAATAAGGATTGACAATACACTCTCCGAAAGCGATAGCAAAGTAATCAACTTTATGAAAAGATTAAAGGGCGGTCCAATATTTTAATGGGAGATGACATTCACTGAGTCAAGAGCGCAAAAGTTTAAACATAGCAGATCAGGTCAGACAAAATGATATAACTAACGCTGTAAGGCTGTTAAGTGAAGCAGATATTTTGTTGTCAAGCGCAATAAAGGACACACGGTGCTAATGGTATGGAAAAATGGGAACCAGCCTGGAAATGGGTGAACATAAAATACAGTATATATGGGTTTCGGTGGCCAGGATTGGTTAATAATGTAAGTTATGTTTTAAGAAAAAGAATCTTTTGAGAGCTTATCCTAGTAGTAAGTGAAAAAAGATAGAGACATTGTTTTATTGATGGAATTTCAGTCCTTTAACAGTCTTGAGTTTGGAACACTCATTACTAACATTAGCACCTGACTGTTTGGTGCGGAATTAAAAGCACATGTTTCAAACACATGTAGGTCCAGAAAATGCAGTGGGTCATATCCTTTCCTCTACATAGAAGCTGACATCCAGGTTTCATCTATTCTGATAAATATAGGTTTGATTATAGGCACTCAGAAATTTTAAGTTATTGAATTTTTAATATCATGTTGTTTGCATAGGTTTACTATGGGAACTGAATTAGTACCGTGAGTCCTAAAGAGAAATACTGGTGAACCTAGGCCGTCGCCGCCCACTCAGATAACCCAGTGCCACTGACAGCTGCAAAATCGGCCCTCGAATTGACCAGGGCAACATCATCGAACACAGTTATTTCGAAGAGTTCCCAATGTAAGTAGGCTTAATTCGTTCTGAAATGTTTATTATCCATTTTCAGTAAATTAGGCTCAATTCATTAGAACCTCATACAACAACCAAAGAGTGTGTAGAGGGAATTTAAGGTATTTTAGGTGTGATTTCATTGAACCTAAACCTCTTTTGAGAGAGACAGACAGACAGACAGACAGAGACAGAGATGGGCTATTTCTGGATTCTGGTTTTGCCCCAAATACTAGCCGAAAGAATGACTTTTTCACAACATATTACAATTTCTTTATAGTGCCAAACATATACCCTTTGAGTCGATAAAGATGTTATACCAAGTCTTCCATCTGAAGAAATTTATTTTCTGGCTTGAATATATTCTACTTTTTCATCTGTGGCACAAAGAAAGTCTCAGGTGATGATAATTATCGTCACATTGTCAAATATGTTACACGGTTCTGAGAATCTAAACATTTTTCTTCATTTGTATTGCAACGAGATTCCTCGCCACATGAGGATATAAACTTTGTGTTTGATAATAATTTTCTTTTTTGGCGGGAACCTGACAGATGCCCCCCCCCCCATTGCCCAGAAAAATAAAGGTTTCATGCATTTATGAACCCCCTAAGGTCTGCGGTGTTGTGCTATACATTTTATTATAATTTCGAAAACAAAAATTTATTTAGATAAGTTTTTGATGCGGGGAAGTTCCTAATGTCGAGGTACCCAGGCTGGTTCCTCCAATTTTGTGATCCTTGCCAGGGCTCTCATAAGTCCTGTGTATGCTATATGTGTATGCTATATGTGTAAGCTATATGTGTATGCTATATGTATATGCTATATGTGTATGCTATATGTGTATGCTATATTGTATGCTATATGTGGAAGCTATATGTGTATGCTATGTGTGTAAGCTATATTGTATGCTATATGTGGAAGCTACATGTGTATGCTATATGTGCAAGCTATATGTGTATGCTATGTGTGTAAGCTATATTGTATGCCATATGTGTAAGCTATATCTGTATGCTGTTTGTGTAAGCTATATCTGTATTCTGCATGTGCAAGCTATATGTCTATGCTATGTGTGTAAGCTATATTGTATGCTATATGTGTATGCTATATGTGTAAGCTATATGTGCATGCTTTATGTGTATGCTATATTGTATGCTATATGTGTATGCTATATGGTATGCTATATGTGTATGCTATATGTGTAAGCTATATTGTATGCTATGTGTGTATGCTATATGTGTAAGCTATATGTGTATGCTATATGTGTAAGCTATATTGTATGCTATATGTGTATGCTGTATGTGTAAGCTATATTGTATGCTATATGTGTATGCTGTATGTGTATGCTATATGTGTATGCTATATGTGTAAGCTATATGTGCATGATATGTGTGTATGCTATATGTGTATGCTATATGTGTATGCTGTATGTGTATGCTATATTGCATGCTATATGTGTATGCTATATGTGTAAGCTATATTGTATGCTATATGTGTATGCTGTATGTGTATGCTATATTGTTTGTCTGCTATAGATATAGATGTTAGGACTATGGCTTAAAATAAAATTCTCCCAAGTTGTTTATAAAGCAGTGTTTGTTTTCTTTTTGGATAAATTTATTAATTTTTACCTTTTTGAATTAAATTTCTTCTTATGGATATCTTTTTAATGCGAAACGAAAGGACGCTACAAAAATAAATTAAAATCGTATTGTTTTATGTGTGTACATATGTCTGTAAAATGCTGTCTGTCGCCTCGAGCGTTATCTGGTAGCGTCTTCACTAAACATGGCCTGATAATTTAGATGTCGAATCTCATGGTTTTTCAGGAGCAACATCGTATTCTGCGGGATATCTTTCGCTGGGAGGGTGTCCCCGATGCCGTCTTCCTCCAGATAGGGGAAAACGACCTTAGTACACATTCTCCCAGTGATCTTATTTGTTTCTATACAAATTAATATAACACTCGAAAGAAAATTCCGCTGGTAAGAATTGGCTTTTTCCCGGCCATTTTTAGTTTAGATGCTTTCTTTTCGCTACAAAATTTGGTCTGAAAAGGCTCCAAAATCAAACAAAGAGTAAACGATGTCATGTATTATTGTATTTGTCTGTCCCTATACTTCCTCTAGCACGCAGGTTCCCTGTGCCCGTCTGTCATCTTTTTTTGTAACTACATGGCGTGTCGAGTAAAAAAAAACAAAAAACAAAAAGCATGAGTTTCTTAGGTTAGCATTGTGGGTTTCCCCTTGAGGTATGTGCCGTTAGTATATGGTTATTTTTAGGTTGTAACTGGGAGGTATCAAATTTTTAAGTATAATATAATAAATTAAGATATTAGGATGTGGTTGACAAATCGCACATCTGTGGTAGGCGGGGAATGTGGGAGGATCTATAGCACACGCACTGGCTGCTACCGCCACTAAGTAGGTGATCAACCAGAGACACTCCCCACTGCGATACCCAGACGGGCAGTCATCACATTCCAATAATTTTGTATTTAAGATGAAAGGCAACAGATAATTGGCGTAGGTTAATTACAAAATTACAACTGACACATCTGTGGGTGGGAACAAATGTGGGAGGAGCTCTAGCCCGAGCACCGGCTGGTATCGCCTCTGTGTAGGCCATCTACCAGAGCCCATCCCCACTGCGGCCTTCCTGGTGTGATATGTTGTGAGGGCAGATTACTTTTTAATCCTGATAATCTGCCTAAATGCTATCAAAGTCTTCGATATGTAGTCTGTGATTTTCAACACAAGATTATTGTCAAAATCTCCATCTAAGTATTGGAGATAATTTCTTTGATACCTCCCTCGTTTACATATTTCGATTATTAACTTTATTCTTTCATTATTAGTTCCAACACATTGTGCAATTTAATGAAAGTGGCGATTATTTCTATATATAAACATCGGCTCTGCTTCTTAAGGTGAAACCGAATCAATATAAATAAAGTACTTCCCATGCCATACTGGGTTCCGATTTTATTATTTTCATTCTATTAAGTACATTTGTACATTTATGTAGTCAGGGGCTTGCTAAACCTAGTTCACCCACCCACCCCTAACTTGCCCTTTATAGTGTTTCTTTTGTTACATAATGAGTTTTATAATTCCATATAAAATCAATTATTTCTTTATCCAAAGTATTTAGTTTTTTATTATCCATATCTATGGATTTCAGTATGTAGTTAATATTAGAGTATAAATGTCTTGGCCACTTGGGCCCGCTCCATAATCCATAGGGGCGATAGAGCCCAGATGTTTGCGTTTCCTTAATCTTTTTGACCAAATGTTTGTAATTTTCTACCTCATTGTCGTTTCCAATGAAGCTCCAAGAGCTTTCACCTTCTCTTTAATTACGTGTGGGGGGAATCCAGGGTGATTCCCAATCCAGTTTCCTATTTTAAGATCTCGATTTTTGTGATAGTTAATTTTTTATTCAGAGGCTTTTCCAAAATTTTCAAATTCTTTCTCTAGATGTTTAAACGAATTTGGATCTTTTATAATGTTTGTAAAATTATCAGCATCTTGGAGAATTTTAAAATCAAATCTTCTATTAGGAATTTGAATATCTTCTTGTAAGGGTGCAAATTTCTGTCGATCTATAAAGAACACATTAATTTGGGCAGGTGAACGATTAATTAGATTTATGGGGACAGAAGGGCGTTAGAATTGCTGTACTGCACGGATGGTTAATGTCTGTGTCATGAGAGAAGTGATTTTTAATTAAGCCTGCGTTTATGTAACCGTCAGACAGACTAGAAGGGAAGGTTAATTTTCATCGTTGTATCAGTGTTACGTATATGTAATTAAATTGTGTGTTAGCTTTGAAATTCTTTTTTATTTTATTTTTGTTTCATTACATTTTATTGTAATGATTATTGAAAGGATTCGAAATTCTTTTTCAGTAATTCGATATTTTCTTTTAGTAAATGTTGTTTATTTAGGACGTAATGAGAATTATTTTTAGTTAACCTAGTTCGTCTTGGGCTGGCAAGGACGTAAGCAGGCAGTTAAAATGATTGGTCAGTATTAGGGCCATACTTTGATTGCGTGATCACTATGTGTAAACAACGTTTATTTATTATTGGTTTTTAAGTGGGGCTACATTGGCGTACGTGATAGATCTCTTGTAGTAAGAGATCACATGACCCATCTCGCGAGACTAGAAATGATGTTTTTGGGGTTTAAATACGCATTCTTAATATTCTTCTGGCAGAGTCGTTTTAATATCTTGAAGGAACAAGATGTTTTTTATTTGTTGCCAGATTGTTTTTATCTGATTTTTGGATTTAATAATTTATTCTCCTGGAAACTCAGCAAGTTGACTTCCTTATAAAAAAATTCTGATAGATATTCATGGAAATTTATTCTGGAATTATTCGGAAACAAAAACTGATTCAATTGAGGAATTGTTGATATTCGTACATTGGACCACATCTGACGTCATCGCCTTCCATATTTGTATGTCGTCGAGATTCGAACCTGGATTCTAATAGAACTATTTAATGATAGGACTTGTATTTTTCATTCTTAGGATTAAATTTTGGATTATATTCACAGACCGTAAGTCCTATTTATCAATTTTTACATTGTTTTCTAGGGAAATAAATTATTGTGTTAAAATATACAAAGCTTGTTGACTTCACTCTTTTGTTCTGTTACATTTGCACGAGCCTACACGTAACATCAGAAATGTTTGAATTGAAATTTTCCAGTTATTTGGACAAGGGGACCGCAATTTTTGCGCCTAGTGATAAAATGCGGGAGATATATTTAGTCCGATTGGTTACTCTAAATAAGGGGCGTGGTTCCCATACGAAAATTCCTGTTTTTAAACCTGTCCCATCGCCACATTAAATCAGTCCACGTAATTCTGCAAAAGAAAACAAATGTAAGAGACTCCGAGCAAATTTAGAAGAGAGTTTCTCGTAAAACAATTGTCCAAGGGACCGGATGTCTGGAAAGTCGTAGGACACATTTCTGGGTAGAAGCGTGCAAAGCTTGAAAGCACAAGGTGTTTGTGTCAATCTCCTATAAATCGTTGATACCAATATAACGATTTGCCAAGATTTATTTGCTTATATTTGCATGAATTTATTTGTTTAAATTCGTAGACTAATTTTCTTGGTATAAGTACAACTGTGTGAGTTAATCTATCTGAATCTGTACAATGATTTTTCTTTATATAAGTTTGGCGAGTTGTTTGAATTTCGTCGTCTTGATTGTTATAGGTATTCTAGGATTTCATGCCTTACGTTAGATGATATGAGTTGCGAGAATCCGTATAAGTTCACCGATCTTAGAATTTGTGTATTGACTGATATAATGTAGTTAAGCCTTGTAATGAATTTCATTCATTCATTTGTGTAATTGAGATGAGAACGAAACTGTTATGTCTTGTGGGACGTTAAGGTGAATCAGGGTTGAAACTAGCCATTAATCTTATGAAACTAGGTTTGTTTACGGTCAGTCACGTTAGCTTGACCAGATAGCCTTGGTATCTGTTTGAATTCCGATAGAACAATAGCTGACTTAACGAGAGAGAGTAATAATCGATTTCCTAGTAGGATATCTGATCAGAGATTTAGGTTGCTTCTCTGTTTCATTTTTGAAAGGGGAAATAGCTCCACACATTGAAGTACCACGCAGCGGTGTATCCCCGCATTGAAGTGCTACACGTTGAAGTACCACACACTGGTGTATCCACGCATTGGTGTATCCACGCATTGAAGTACCACGCATTGATGCAACCCACAAAAAGTTCGAGAGCCAAAAGAGAAAAGGACCGAGAAGAACGGACACAGTGAAGCTGGAGTGAACCAGAATAACCAGGTTATGAAGTTGTGCAAGGCAATGACTTCGATTGTTCACTCGATTCTATGATGAACTATTTCTATCATTTACAACAGATCGGCTATTTATATAAGGATATTTGTGTTTGAAATTCGGTGAATCAATTATTTCAAAAAGAAGTGTATCATCCTAATGTAATGCATTATCACAGTTGTTTTATATAATATGATTTATTTCGAAAGAAGTGTATCTTCCTAGTGTAATGCAGTACCACAGTTGTTTTATATAATTGATTAAATTGTAATCTTTTATGTACGGGGCTCGTGTCAATTCTGTTTATACATCTGCTCAGATCTCTATCTATTCCACCAATAAGTTTCACACATTTTATTAATATTTACTCGCTCCGGGCTATAACACCGACGGCGATCAACCTCTAGATAACAATAACAAATAAAGCGGGCACCTTGTAAGAAGGTATAATCACACCCCACCCCGCCATAAAGTGGGGCACTGACACTTCTATTTCCCTGTAATTTCTTATCTAATGACTGAGAATTTCGATTGCTATTGCATATAATAGCATGGACAGTGGGCATCCCAGCCTCACTGGTCACTGCATATCGAATTCTTTTGTTATCGTTCCATTTACATGCGCTCTCAAGGTTATTCCAGAGTACAGGATTTCGGTCCATTGTCGAAAGTTATTTCTGAAACCAAATTTCTCTAATACTTTCTGCATGTAGTTGTGCTCTAATCTGTCAAAAACGTTTTCTTGGTCGAAGAGTACCATGGCACCCTTCTGACCTGTTTTATTTATATAATCTATAACTGTTTTTATATTAGGTATATTATTTTAAATATCCATCCCCTTTTCCCCGCATGTCTGATTTATATTTATTATTTTTCCCATCCCACTTTTCACTCTATTTCCTAAAATTCTACTTAAAATTTTGTAATCTATATTTAGAAGGGAGATAATAATTTTCAGGCATACAAAGTCGAGAGAGAGACAAAAGAGTTTATAAAGACGACCGTATTGTCGTCTTCTTAATAATAGTTACAAAAATTATTATTTTAATGGTTAATTGATTTGATTTTCTCTAATAATCTTAATTCCAGGGAGAAGCTTACAGGCAGTACTAATTACCTCGTGTTCATTGATGTATGGACAAAAGTCATAAATATACGGAAGTATAAACTTTGGGGTGGGAATGGTGTATAAACACTGAGATGATTTCATTTTCTTTTTTCACAGAAAACGTAGATATTGACAGTACAGATGTTGAATTAGCAACTCCGTACCCCTGCCATATTAAACGTATGGATAGCTAGACGAATCATAACTTAAATTGATCGATTCGTCAAACATTTATCTATCTCTGCCGCCAAAAGTGTAGGATCAGGTCTACAAAGTTAATTTCTTGCTTGCTAGCGACGAATGTTGACATGCGATATCAAAGTTCCACACTGCCGTCCGCTGATCTGGTTGATCGATTATATTTAAAGAACAAAGGAAAGAAAAAACGTGTGTGTGTGTGTGTGTGTGTGTGTGTGTGTGTGTGTGATTTGGATTTTTAACGTATCTCTAACAATTTTGCAGTTATATCGCTAAGATGTGGCAGTTTATATCTATGTCTAGCACTGGGGCAACATGCCGCATGATGTCCCACCCAGTCACATTATCCTGACAACAGGCCGACCAATCCTAACACTAACCTCTTAATGCTGAGCGCCTAGCGAGGCAGCTGTAAGTACCTTTTTTATAAGTCTTTGGTATGACACGGCCGAGGTTCGAACCCGCGACCTCCCGCATCCGAGCCGGACGCTCTAACCACTAGGCCACCGGAGCGGTCAAGGAGAAATGTAACAGTTTTCATAAATATGATATTTTTCATAACTTCCTCAGCGAGGTTTAGTAGAAAAATGTAAAATGCTTTTTGGCACAATAGTTCACCAAAAGGATTTGCTGCGGGTAAAGCTTATATAAAAGCTTATTTGAAATTTCAGTCTTTAGTAGTTAACCAGTATCAATCAAAATACGTGTTTGCTTAAAACAAGGAAATAAAACACATAGTTTAGTAACCAAGATGTCAGGAAAAAGATCATTTGCTTGGCACAGTAAGATATATCTCTTCAGGCATATGGTACAGTGAGGTCTTTTCGGACTAGTTAAACAAGTAAATAGCTATGGAGACGGAGATGACATGTATCAACTTTTAAATTTCAGATCTGCTGATTCTTTGTTTTTAACCTGGTAAGTAGCTAGTAAATATTCTCATTCGTAATAAATCTTCAATAAAATATAGACAAAAGTCTTTTATGTAGGATAATATAATATACAAGGATTTTATCCTAAGATTTAAGGTCTGATAAAAACATTGATACACATGTTTTCTATATAGGCAAAATCTGAATCGGAATAATAATAATAATAATAATAATAATAATAATAATATAAAATAGGCACAGCCAACGGAGCCTACGCAGCTGACTCACTTTTGTTGACTTCATAATGTCATAGTGTATGCAGAATGACGTCACTTGGCACTATATTGTTACGTGTCTGGGCTTGTACAAAAGTAATAAAGAAAAGAGTGAAGCCAACAAGCTTTGTAAAATTTTAACAAATAATTTATTTCCCTAGAAAAAACAAGGTGAATCTAATCCAAAAATTAATCCTAGAATTTAAAAATATAAGTCCTGACAATAAAAAGTTCTAAATGAATCAAAGTTCGAATCCCGGAGAAGTTCCAACATGGAAGGCGATGACGTCCTCTATAACCTGTTTTGTATTGACGTGTCAACAGTTCCTTGTTCAAACACCAAGAATATAATTCCGGCTTCAGAATTTTATATAATTTCCAATAATTGTCTTTGTCCAAGAATTTGAATGAGCACAAGGAAAGTCTCCAGGGAAAATAAATTATTTTAAATAAAAACTCAATTCAAACTGGCGACACAAAATAATACCTTTGAACCCGAAGGTATGAATTACGACTGACTATAAAATCACTATGAACTAAGTTATAACCCTTAACTGAGACGCAGAATGGACCACGTGATAGGGTCACGTGATCACTTCGTCCGAACAACGCAAAAAAAGATTATATGCCAGCTGTGACATCCGCAATGGACGAATTCGGTTGTACTGAACGAATCTTACTATACGATTCAATAATAAAATTTTTTTTAAAAAGTTGTTTACAAGTTCTGAATCAAGGTCGGAAACTAGGTCACCTAAAAATACAATGTTGCAATCTACGAACTTCGTTTTTATCAGGCCAATAAGAACTGAACTGAATTTACTTAAAAAAATGTCAAATCCAGTGATTAAAGTTATCATTACAATAACATGTAATCAAATAAAATTAAAATAAAAGAGAATTTAAAAC
>JAECUM010070174.1:0-21892 GCA_016617855.1 Megalonaias nervosa | reverse complement strand
TATATATATATATATATATATATATATATATACAGACATATATGCAGGCAATCATACATGTAGACATACGTAAGTACGTACATACATACAAACATTCATACATACATACATAGATACATACATACATACATGCACGCATACATACTGTAATGGTGCAAAGTTTTGTAGAATAGTTCTGTAGATAATTTCACAGTACATTCTTTTTTGGTTAGCGTGACACGTACCCATTAAGACAGATATTGGCTAGTCTCGCAATAAATTGTTGACTAAGAGGGATAATTAAGTTGCGAATTCTTTCAAACTGAACATATGTTGTAGCATTAGGAACGTGTGTCTACTGATAGATCAGCTGTTAAATTTATGGCCACGTGGTAGGGGAAAGGTAGTATCAGAAAGGGCTAATTATGCAATGGTCAGTTAAGAATGCAGTAGCCGCTAACAAGACTTTGATTTATGAAAATAGGTTGTTTGTGTATTAGTGTGAATGACTATAACTAGTTTGGTTGAGTTCGATGAACGATATCGGTAAATAAAGAATGTGAATATTTGTTGATCACAGGAAAAGAACAAATCGGATATGTATTTAGGCTGGGTGCTATGTTTTATTATTCAATTAAAAAAAAATAGCTGTACACACACCTGTATTGTACAATGATGAAAAGAACACAGCCTGCAACTAAGTGGTTGATGACCGAAGAGGAGAGAGAGAGAGAGAGAGAGAGAGAGAGAGAGAGAGAGAGAGAGAGAGAGAGACGTCGAACGATTACCGGAAGTGACTTTGGAAACACCTGAAGCACCAGAATATGCTGACATGGCGGCAATCTGAGCTCAATCTGTTACACGGTCCTGTGATGTGATTGGTCATATCAGTAACAAAACAGCTATTGGAAATTCGCATAATTTTGTGTCTCTGTTTCTGAGAGGGAGCGAGTCACTCACATATCATGTTGGATTTCATTTTTGTTTGTGTAATTGGTCAAATTGTTGAATTTTGCATATGAGGGCTTGTGTTTTCTATTATATATTCTCTGCTCAGATCTCTCTTATTCAATCCATTCATTTCATATTTTATTTTATTGTTTACTAGATCCTGGCAATGACACCGTGGTCGATCAACTCCGAGATAACGAAATCCAAAAACCATAAGGAGAGGAGGAGATGTCTCACATCATCCATCGCCCCATAACACATACATACATACATACATGCATACATACATACATACATACATACATACATACATACATACATACATACATATATACATACATACATACATACATATTAAGATGCGAATGCGTCTCACAATGAGACCTAAACGCGTGGATGGCGAAGTATCCAGAGCTCGGGGCGGATCTGAGAACCAAAACGAGCTCTGAATTATCAAAAAAATACCTTTTAAAGATGATATACATCTCCGTCACTGCGAGGACCATTTAGAACGTAAGGAAGCATTATCCGGCTAATCCTGTAAGATCCATTAGTAGTAGTTAAAAAGGCAGATCCTAAACCAAACCGAGAATTATCCTATAAAACTTTCTATTTTGTAATTTTATTAAGGAGTAATTTTTAGCTTAAAATAAGACTAAAAATATTTTATTGGAGTAGATGCTAGACCAAACCGATACAACTTTTCTATTTTGTAATTTTATTAAGGAGTCATTTTCAGCTCAAAATAAGACTAAAAATATTTTTTTGATACCCCACCCCCTTGTACAATAAATATATACTATACAAAATATCATAAATAACTAGTAGCATCATAAGCGGTTACCGTTCCATTGAGGCCCCTTCATTGTCTGTGGTTCCTTTGAGGGGTCCTTTTGCATGATGATGTCTTTCTTGTGACCGTTATTGGCACCCCACAAAGTTTTCTTTTTGGCAATGATCTACTGTTGTAACCATATTTTATGATAATCTTTTTCATACCTGCTGACTCTCATTGGTAGTATATCCGTTGACATACTATCAATAATACGAAACTCGTGTAATAAATCGTCCATATCATATTTTACACCTCGCAAGTAAGATCGTATCTGATCAAATAATTTTTTGCAAGTTATACTTGCTGTTTTAGAAGAATTTTTTTTTTTTTTCAAGTTTGGGTTCAATCTTTTTACAAGCTGTTGAAAGAGAGACACCGACACCAGATATTATTAACAAAAACGGATTTAATAATGCTCCACTTGAGATTATTCCAGAGCTAGTCATTAACAATGGCAAATATGATATTACTCGAAGTATTCTACGGTAGTATTTATAACATTCTTTTACACACCTGAGGTTTTTATGATAAAATTTATAATATTGTGCTAGCGCGTCAACATCTTGTTTTGGAATTTCTTCTGAGATATGATTGAAATCGATGATTTGTTTTTTCATTATACAATATTTTATACAAAGACAAAAGTCCTTGCACCAGCGATCGAATCAAGAAACTCTCGGAACTTATTATTTTTAGGATCAGCTATAAAAATTCTGTATTTGTCATAAACATCTGACGAAGTATCCTCATATCGTTGATCTTTTAATACATATTGTTTCTTTAACCAATCGTATGAATCAAAACTATTTCCTACTTCACTCTCGTACAAATCTGTTTTATTCACCAGATTACTGTAATCGATTTCTGTTTCATCAATATACCCTAATACTAAGTTCAACCGATCTAACGTGAAATTTTTGAGAACAAGATGTTGCCTGATAATTGTATATGCGACTACGAAATTTGCTAGCATTAATTTGTTAAGGTTATCTAGTTCAATTGTAAGAAGACCAACAGCAAAAGCTACTTTTAACATTAATTTTTCATATGGTTTTGTGAGTATTGTTTTAATTTCGTTGTAATAATTTCGTAGTGACAATTGTCTGGAGTACTGGATTGATGGGAATGGAACATCGTCTTCTTCACTTATATCATAATAAGAATCAGACTTTACTTCCAACTTTGTTTGATTGACTTCTTCAAAAAACTTCTCGCTCATCATCACTAGAATTACTAATTTCATCGTCTAAACTTTTGATTATCTTTAGAGACTTGTTAACAATAAGCGGATCAAGTTCTGGGTCTTTTTTACGTATCATTGGCAAAATTGCCTTTGCGTATACTTTAATAATTAACTCTGCGTCTGACGTCATAGTAACGATTTTAACCAAGGTTTCTTTGTCATGGTAGTACATTCCGAGATACTTAAAAATATCTCGTTTTGAAAAACTATCATATAACTTTTGTTTCCTTTTAATCTCATTTTTTATTTTCCACTAGTTTGTTAAGACGAGTATGATTTTCGTTTATTCGTCTTTCTTCCAGCGTTCTTCCACTATAAACTCGTGCTTTTATAAAGTCTGATTTTATTATCAAATCTATGTTATACCAATCAAGCTCGAGTAATATTGTTTTAAATATAATTTCAACTTGTTTTTGTTCTTCTAGACAATCTTCAGGATGACAGTATCTGCTTATAATATCAAAGTTTTCTATTGCTTTTTTCAGTTGTGGTCCTCGCATATGCATAACGCGAATAAAATCAGCAAAATTTTCTGGCAATGTTGGATTGTTTACTGATTCGATGTCAAGTGTTTTCAAACTTTGGATTAATTTTGCTATTTCATTAACGGCTCCAACATCTTTATCAGGGTTTAAAATATTATCATAAAATTCTCTTGCAACGGTTATAATTGGAGGCTCTGACATTATTTTATAACACTAGATTAAATTTGATCATCAAGTGTATATGTTTGAAATGCTGTCAGTCCTGGAAATGGATGTTCAGCAGCTAAAACATTAACTCGAAAATATACGTACTTGTTAACAGTGTTTTCTGTCGGGATTGTAAAATATTGTGTTGTTGAAATGTAAGTGTCTGTTGTGCCATAAAATGTTTTCCAGTCGATATCATCATTTGATCCTTCCAATTTCCTATTATAAATTCGACCAACACTAGAGTTTAATCGACCTCGCAAATGAAATTGCCAAATAGCAACTGCAGTGGGACATTTAATTTTAATCCAAAAGTTTTCAACTTCTCCGTTGGTCGTCCACTCATGTCTATCAAAGAAAGCGTAATAAGGATAATTTTCAAGATAATATGCTGATGCTCTTACCTCAAACCCGGCTCGGTTGTCAGTTGCTTTATAAAGTGTTGGAATATACCCAACATTGTTTTTAGTTCGTTTTATACCACCAGACACACTGTCAACATGCGCTTTATTTGTCAGATCATTATGGTTAACTGGAACATATGTCGTAGTTATTTTTTTGTCTCTCATGTTTATATTACCTGACAATGGTCCACCAGATTTTTTAAAGTATGGAGCAAGTTCTTCTTTTGACTGAGCATAACTAATAACATCAGCATTATCAGCTGGTGGTGAGGTTGTCGGTAATCCAGTTATGTTTGAGTTATTACTCATTGTAAGGTTACCTGTCATTGTATCGCCGGCTTTGTTAAGTTTATTATCGTCAACAGATTTGAGTTGTGCATAACTTACAGCTTGTGTTTGATTTAAGTTTTCTGGCGGATATGCAGTCTCTAAATTTATAATTTTTTTTTCCTGACATGTTGATATTACCTATAACCGTTCCACCGACTTTATCAAGTTTGTTATCTTCCACATACCTCAACTGTGCATAACTTACCGCTTGTGTATGATTTAAGTTTGCTGGTGGATACCTGGTCTCCAAATTTTTTTTTTTTTTCTGACATATCTAAGTTACCGCTTAAAACTCCGCCATATTTATCTAGTTTATTATTATCGACGGATTTTAGTTGTGCATAATTAACAGCTTGTGCATCAACAACATTTATTGGCGGATACGCTGTTTCTAAATCTAGTACTCGTTGATTCGACATGAACAGGTTTCCTGTCATTGTGTCCCCGGATTTTTTCAGGTAACCCGATAAATCAATCTTGCCGTTTGTTATTGTTGTTGTACTTACAGCTGATGAATCTCCTATTAATGTTCCAAATTTTGTATAATAGCTCATTATTTATTTGTTGTCCTACAAAAAATTGTCAACATTAGTCAGTTTAATATAACATAAAATTATATAACAAACAATGGCAAAATCCTCGATATTAAAGTTTGATACAGAGCGGTTGGTGAAACATAAACATAACAATGAACTTTCAGATTGTCATTATCTTATTGTTGGACGAACTGGATCGGGAAAAACAAATTTGCTTATGAATTTACTGTTAGGCAATAATTTTAACTACGATCGAGTTTATATTTATACAATTAATCCACAGCAAGATAAGTACGAGTTACTAAGCGAATGTTATGACAAACTTCGTGATGATCTTGATGCTGGTGAAGATTTTTTTTTTAATCAAACAACCAGAAGATCTTATTCCAGTTAATCAACTTGATTCGTCCGAACATAAAATAGTTGTTTTTGACGATATTCCGCTAAACAATGTAGAAATGAATAAAATAAGATCCTATTTTTCACTGTCACGTAATAAGAAATGTAATTCTGTTTATTTAGCCCAAGGTTTTTATAATGTTGACAGATTTATTCGGCGAAATACTGGTTGTTTTATATTATTTCCGGGACTGGACAATGTTGATGTTAGAAATATCGCAAACGAGCAATGTGGCGACGTGACAAAAGATAAATTTATTGAACTATATCATTAGGCAACAAAAGATAAATATAACTTTTTCTTATTTGATAAACTAACATAATCCAGATGAAATGTTTCGCTGTTGTATTGACAAATACCTGCAGTAAGTTTGTTTTCAATTTTTATAGAAAAATAGTATATAATTATGGATAAACGAGCAAAGTACAGAAAACATATAGAAAATTTGAAGAAACTTGCACAGTCTCAGGCAGAATTTAAGCAAAAAGTACAGCAAGCACGACGTAGATAAATAACTGCCGCAGAAGTAGCAGCTACGGCTCTTAAACCGGTTACTGAGGCTTTACCTAGAAAACAACCTGAAACTAAACCACTATCAGAAGAGGAATCTAAAAAATTACGGGAAAAATGTTTACTTGGGCTAGTTACAGAACAGCAAGAAGAAGCTGCTGGAAGAATTGCTGGAAGAATTGTCGCCAGATCCGAAGGAGAAAAAAGAAGATTGGCTGAGGCACTTATAGCAAATATTGCTAATCCTGCTGCTAGACGAGCTAAACTATATCGACTGATGAGTAATCCACTAGAATTTGAATGAAGATTATCAGAAGAAACATCAATTAATCCGATTGGAAGAATGTTAGACGAGATGACGAAAAAATTGAAATACCAAAAAGTAAAGGTCAAATAATGTTGGAGGAGATGCGTGAGAAAGAAGAAGCTAGAAAAGAAGCATTTAGAAAAGAACATGGAATAGATATCCAAGAAGAGCAAAATTTTAAAGATACTCTAAAAGATATAAATAACAGTATAATAAATGATGACTATAAATCGTTTAACGAAGAACACAAATTTAAAGATGAAAAAATATACAATGTTAGAGGAGATCGCTACAACGCCAAAGAAAATATTAGTAAGTTAGAAAAAATAAAAGAAGAAAGTAAGAAACATTTAGACGATGTAAAACTCGAAAATCAAAACTACCGCGACAGTATCAGACAATACCGACACTGGATTATCGCTGATCTTTATATCAAAGTTATTCTTAATATAAAAAATAACAGATATCAGAGTTATCACAGTAGTAAGATGAACACTGAGGCAAAAATGATAGATATAGAACGTAAGAAAGCTAATAAACTTGTCCCAGAGGATATAAAAGATCCTATTGTAAGACAAACTAAATTAAGTCGATTGATTGATGATCAGGGTGAATTTTATGCAATGTTAGATGCAACTGAAAAAAGAGAAAAAGAAAGAAAAGGAACAGGAGTAAAAATATTTACATCAGTTACTGAAATGATAGGCAGATTAATGTTATTGATATCATCAAAAGAAGCTGGAAATGTTAGCGCTGGAATTGATAATGAAATTATTGACATACTTGATTATTTTAGATCAGAAAATTTATTAACATCTGATGAATACAAAACTTTACACACCGATTTAATTTAGGCGATTTAATTTTGTAAAAATATAATAAATAGAAATCTCAACAATATTATTACTAGACTCTAGCACAGCCGCTAAAGATAGCGCAAATTTTTCAGTGACTTATATTCCGCCAATACAACTTGATAATGAAAAACAGTATGAAATTGGACTAATTTCATGTGTGTGTTGGCATTCCATGGCAAACCTGAAAACTGGGGTAAACGATAAATTTGATTTTACTTTAGCTCCCGCTCCAAGACCTAAATGGAAATCAGTTAAAATTCCGCAAGGAGCCTACAACGTAACTGATTTAAATAAGACGATACTCGAATTAATGACTAAAAATGGAGGAGTTTCAGACAATTTTGAACTGGTACCGAATTATAACACATTACGCGCTAGAATAACATTAAAAAATAATTTGATAACAGATTTTTCATCATCAACAAGAATATAACTGACGTAAACACAATATTAATAAATTGCTCTATTGCTTCTGGATCTTACTCAGCCCAGGGCAGTAAAGGGCAAACAATATATAGTTTCTCGCCAGAAGTTCCACCAGGTTCGCTCATGCAAATTAGTCCACGGCAAGTTATTTATTATCCGCTAAATGTTGAAAATCAAATAACAGCAATAAATATGCAGTTGACAGATCAATCTGGACGACAGCTGGATTTTAATAACAAGGTTGTTACCTACTATTTACACCTACGCGCGATCACTTCGTGATTGGCAATCGACTTCGGTTTTATGCAACCTCAGATATAATGAAACAAAAACATATTACCGAAGAAAAATTATTGGTAGATTTTTGGGAAATATATTTACTAAAATTATTGAAAATGCTCCGGGAATCGCGCGTAAAGTTGCACCAATTGCACTTGACGCAGGTAAAGCTTTTGTAACTGGAGCCGCATCTGCCGCTGGTGCTGCAGTGGGACAAAAAATAGTTGATACAATTAAAGGAGAGAAACCGCAGGTTTCTTTATCTGAGATAAAACAAGTTATATCAGAAATCGCTCCCACAAAAGATACTCAACGACCAATGATAACAACAACAAAAAAACTTTTATCACCAAACGGCGAGCAGATTATACAAAAATTGATATCTAAAGTAACAGCGCCGCAATAAAATTTTATATAATCTAATAAATAAAAAATGTCTGTTAAAATTATTTCGATTTAGCAGAAACTTATGACATCGATGACACTGTAACAGAATTTGAGCATGTTGAGTATCTCGACGAAAGTTCTAATGAACTAAATAAAGCTGGTATTAGAACATTTAATACTCGAGACGAAGATGTATTTCTGCTGCCACACAAAGCAATATTGAAAGTTCGAGGCCAGATTATGACAGAAGCTAACCCATCCGTTGAAATTGCAGCTGGAACAAAAGTAGCTCTTATAAATAATGGCTGGTGTTTATTTAAAAGTGTTAGATATCAACTAGCTAATCAAACAGTAGAAGATATTTCAAGTCACTTACAAGTTGCAAGTACAATCTAAAATATTATTTCGTTTTCTGATGATTATTCAAGATCAACTGCAACTAATATGATGCGGTTTAAAGATACTGGACGTGGTTCAGCTGAATCGACGAACTTTTCTCGAAAGGTGTTTTATTACACGGAGCTGATGCCGCTGCAGATCTTATAATTGTAAGAACTTTTCTTATTCTTAATGCAGCCGCGCTAGGTATTACCCGCACCAGCCGCAGACGCTAATGAAGCCGCTACAAGAGTCTCACTTATTGCTGCTTGTAATGATCTTGGTATAACACCGCCAGGTGCAGCTGCGAATGGCGTTGCAAAGTTAGATTTAATCAATAACACAATTGGCGTAACAAATGTACGTTACAATGAAGGTTTTGCTAAGAGAAAGGCACTTGCAGAAGGGTCACGTCAAATTACAATGATGCTGTCATTAAGTACAATATTTGGCTTTTGTCGTGATTATAACAAAGTATTTCTTGGAGTTAAACATACACTTATTTTAGATCGAGCAGAACAAACTGATTGTTTATTTCGATATGGCGGAGCTGATGTACAGTTTATCATAAGTAAACTTGCGCTGTGGATGCCCCGAATAACACCATCAATCACTAAAATGTCAGAATTAAACAGTATACTTGACAAAAATACGAACAAAATTTATTTTCAGCAACATAAAATATATCAAACAGCAGTTCCGAATACTACTGACTACACATGGCGAGTTACAACAACATCAAGCGAACAACTGCCGGGGCAATTATTTGTTGTATTTCAACGGCAAGCGCGACGTGGTAACCAACAACAAAATAATGCAATATTTGATAATGCTGATGTTAGACGAATATATGCTAGACTAAATTCAAAGCAATATCCAGAACGAGCGATAGAATGTAATTTTGCAGATGACGCTAATAAAAATATTACTTACATGTATCTGCTCGACGCAGTGCAAAAATATCAGGCTGTTGGAGATGGATCTCAGATATCAGTAGAGGAATTTCGTACGCTTTATCCGATATTTTATTTTGATGTTAGTAAACATAGCGAGCGAGCAGTTGATTCGACAGCTGATATTGAAATTACTTGGACATTAGGAGCAGTTCCAGCAGAACAGTTGTACGTGTACGCGTTGGTGATCAGCGACAGATTTATTACGATTGATTCTGTTGGAGGCAAAATGACAGTGCAAGTTTAAACTGTAACTCTAATGTAAGATGACAAAATATATCGTAAAAGAAATATATTTGACTGATGGTCAAGTTAAAAAATTATCAGCTGCTGTTGCAAAGCAGAGGCAGGTATCATTAAAAATCAACCCTGACATTTCCAAGGGTATTTTAACAAAATTAATGTTAACCAAAGAACAAGTGAATAGGTACGATCGCGGTAAACCTTTTGTTTGAAATTTAAGTGCCGCACAAATAACAGCGATGGCTAAACAAGGTGGTTTCTTTGGTCCGGCATTATCAGTAATAGCCAGAACGTTATTACCTAAAATTTTGCCAGTGTTAGGTACATTAGGGCTAGCAGCAGCGTCTGGAGCAATATCTGGCGCAACGAAAAAAGCAGTTGAAGGTCATGGTATAAAGAAACTTTCAGTTTAATTTTATGTGACTGATAAATGTCGATGGTGATAGAAGTTTAATTTTATGTGACTGATAAATGTCGATGGTGATAGAAGTTTAACTTTATGTGACTGATAAATATAATGCCACGACGAAGAAAAACAACAACGAAAACAAAAAAGACACCGCGACGTCGAAGAGCAACCAAAGGACCATTAGCAGCGGGAATATGTGGAAGTCTATTGCCAGGTCTGTTTGAAATTGGCCGAGGACTAACATTGCCGGGAACACGGCCTCCCCGCTAAGTAACTTTGATATACTTGATAAGCTAAAAAAAATAAAAAAATTTCCACGGAGTTTATTCCAAAAATGAACTTAGCGCTGTACCAGTTGTAGGTTCCTGCGTGATAAATATACAAGATTTCAATGACGGATCTGGCACACATTGGGTACCAGTTTATGATAACAATTATTTTGACTCATTTGGACTTCCACCAAGTGATGCAATAAAAATATATATAAACAAAAAATATAAAATAATAAATTATTCGTCTAATCAAATTCAGCCTGTTGGAACTTCTGCTTGTGGATATTATTGTATAATGTTTATTATACAATTGTCCCAGCCTAAATTTAATTTTTTTAAAATTTATTTTACAGTTTGACAAGCAACCTTCTCACGCTAATGATGAGGTTGCAATAAATTTTTGTAAAGCTATCTAAAGCTCAAAGTTTAAATTTTATCTAAACTTATAAAATTGCTAGTAATTTTATCTAAATTACAATTATATAATGTCAACATATTGTCTTAAATGTAAAACTAAAACAGAAAATATCAATGAAACAACAGAAAAGAGAACAACAGGATGATGCTAAAAAGTATTTGCGCAATTTGTGGAAAAAGAAAAAGTATGTTTTTAAAGAAATTATCCCCGGCGATAAAGCCTTTGGGAGCTGAATGTCCCGACGTTATTTTAGTAGACGACTGAAAACAATTATTGTAAAAGTTAATAGAATGATATGTAAGTATGATTCTGACAGAGATCTCTGTCTTGAGCAAATACAATTGTCACATACTGTCAACAATGTAACAACAGAGAAATAATAGGAACAGGTATAGATATACATAAAGTAATTGGCAAATTGCCGAAACCAAAAGGCGGTTGGACATTGCCAGGCCATAAATAGACTGGACCTTATAATCCTCTTGATAAACAACTAGATGAAAATGATAATCCGCTGCCAGAACAAGAGCCTTACAATCAAGTTGATGAGATAGCAATGCGCCATGATATCTGCTACCGTGATATAGAACATCCTGTTAACGTTCGTGTAGAGAACTCAAAATTAGACTGCGATAAAGTAATGTTAGACTAACTTCGTGATATGAAACCGATAAATATGCGAGAACGTTTTGATAGAAAGCTGGTGCAGGGTTTTATTGGAGCAAAATATAAATTGGGACTCGGTGAAAAATTGTATGATGATCTTGCAGCTGAATTACACAAACCTAAAAAAAAACGTTTACGCTACGTAAAGTTGTCGCAAATGCAGTTGATGATATCTGGGCAATAGATTTAGTTGATGTGTCAAATCTAGCCGAATTTAACGTTGGAGCTGACGGTTCTCCAAAGAAATACTTGTTCAATGTCATAGATGTTTTTAGTAAATATGCTTTTAGTGTTCCAGTTTCCGACAAGACAGGAACGTCAATAACAGATTCGCTGAAACAAATAATAACAACTACAGAAAGAAAACCAAATAGAATCTGGACCGATCACGGAGCAGAATTTTTTAATAAAAAGTTCGAGCTGTTTCTAGAACAAAATAACATCAAGAAATAAGTTGCAGGAAATGAAGGTAAAAGCGTTGTCGTCGAGCGATTTAATCGCACGCTAAACGAAAAAATACAGCTAAAAATACAAATAAATATATTGACAATTTGCAGAACATTGTTGATGAATATAATAACACGAAACACCGAACCACTAAACTGTCACCAAAAGACGCAATTATAAATCCAATATTAGCGAACGAAAACATGTATCGCAGACATAAATTTAAAGTTGGTGATAAAGTTAGAAATTCTCTGACGAACAAAAAAAAAAAAAACATTTGAAAAAGGATTTACTCCAAATTGGAGCGAAGAAGTGTTTGTTATTGATAAAGTACTTTTAACACTACCTGTAACATACGCGTTGAAGGATTTATTGGGTGAACCTATAACTGGTAGTTTTTAAGAGCAGGAACTTCAGAAAACTTCCCAAGACGTATTTGTTATTGAAAAAGTTATCCGAAATCGCGGCAACATAAGTTTAGTTAAATGGAGAGGATATAGCGATAAATTTAATAGCTGGGTACCAACTCGGTCGATAAAACTTAGAATTTTCCCAATTTTATGCAATAATGTTATTATAAATTTGTTCGTACTTTACAAGTACAGATTTACATTTCATAGTTTTACATAGCGAAATTAAATGTAATTTTCTTTCATTATCAACTGGCATAAAATTGAATATTTTAGCAAAAATAAAATCGTATTTTATGCTCCTTTGCTGGCCAGTTATTTTTAGATTTAAAAACGGTTTGATAAGCTGCCAAAATATTTGTTGTTCGGCAACAGTAAAATTAAATTTTATTATTTTTTTAGCAATGTGATACTTAGCATTATATCGTCCAGTTGTCGGCCTGCTGTAATTTTTTCTGTTAGCGACAGCAACGCTGTTGTCATCTTCATCGTCATTGTTGTCGTACAAAATATCATCTTCGCTATAACTAGAAAATTTGTCGGTGACTTTGTCGTTAGTGATTGGTAAAATTACTTGTAGTTTTGTTACTGGTAATTTTGTGGCGATATAATCTTCCGAATATATATCAGCAAGTGTTTTCATCAATTTCATATTATAATATACTTTTATCTAATTATAAATAATAATGGCCAGAGAAACAAAATCTCCAGAAGTAAAATATCATCAAAAAGTTAATATATTAAATTACAAGGAACTAGCCGAAGCAGTTCGAAAATGTCTGTCGGGTTATAGTGCATATTCTGTTGACGTTATTGTAATGCCTGGCGAAAATGATAGGATATTACTAACAACGGCAGAAAAAAATTAACTTAATGAAAGTTCGTTTATAACATTAAAATTTGATAAAGATAATATTTTGATGTTTGCACATAATTGCTTAACTGAAACCGAGCTAAGAAACATCATTGATCGTCACATCTGAAACTAAATCTGTCAAATGTTGATATTGAAGTTGCTGTTTTAGTTTTACCGTCGGCGACATCTTTTATTAATTTGCTGTCAATTTTATGATATTTTGCAGTAGAATAAATTGACTTAAATTTTATTTCTTCTTAAGTCTCCAGATTTACTGAAATTATACGTCTGGCATATCTGGCACCACCAGTATCTCCACGTCGTGTGTTTTCTTTTGGTGTTACTAAATCTAAATTTTCTAAACAATTATCAGTTTAAATTTTGTTAATATGGTCAATAACTAGATTACCTGAAATAGCGCTATTAAAAATTTCATAAACAAATCTATGTGATAGATAAGTAACAAAATCTGTTTTAGTTCCACGTACCTTCACAAACATGTATCCATTATTTTTCAAATTTCCAACAACTTTATTGTTTGTCTTCCTCGAATAATACCGCGATCGTTAGCCTAATCGAAATCAAACACAGGATGAGGTTGATACTCATTTTGTAATGCTACATTCTCAATATTGTCATCAGTAATCGAATTATTGACTCTATAGACTCTATGTCCAGCTGGAATGTCATCACAGAACAAAGTATAAACAAATTCTTTTCTAAACATTTCAATTCTATCTGTATCATCACCTTTCACTGAAATTATCATTTCAGCTGGTGTTGGTCCACCAATGGATTTTTTAGATTTTATATTAATAACCGAACCAAGTGCATTTTTAGCATATAAGTTGTACTTCGGGTGAACATGATAAGTTTCTTGCTCTTCCATTGTCAGTCTCATATATCTCAGAATTTCTGTCATTATACTATAAGGATTTTATATCTCTAATTGATTTTTACGTAATTTTTAATTAAATATAAAATGCTGTATATAATACAATGTTAAAATTGCGTGATATTGCTAAAAAGAGCATTATCAAAGCAGAAAAAATTGCTACAGCATTTTCCGGATACGACAGCAGTTACAAATTTGATAATCAAAATGTTTTAGCAAATAATAACTCTACAAATTTATATCATCTTTTGCAACCAGTTATAGCTCAAGAACTTACAGCTCACAAAAGTATCAAACTAATAGTTCAATATCATATGATTTTATCAAAGTTACATGCAATCGAAAAAGATATACTTGGTATAATTTTTGGAAATACAAGTTTCGACAGCGAAATTTCAGAACCATATCTAACAGCTAAATCACGAAAAATATTAACTGGAACAAATATTGCCACAGTTGCCGATGAATTGCACCAAGAAATAAATAAAAAATTGGAGGAATTTACTTCATCTGGGTCAGGTTGGAAATTTGAAATGATAAAGGAAGTTTTAATTCATACAGCAAAATATAACATACTTCGAGGTAGTTCTTACGTTGATCTTCCCAAAAAAATTAAAAACAAAAAATGCTGTATAAATGTTAAAAACAACGACGATCAATGTTTTCAATTGGGCAATTTTGTCTGAGAAACATCCTCAGAGTGATCACAGCGATAGAATTGAAAAGTATTTGCCATACAAAGACGAGCTAAATTTTAAAGGAATAACTTTTCCAGTGGCAGAAAATCAGATACCAAAGTTTGAAACACAAAACAATATTTCAGTAAATGTTTTCGGACTAGACGAGCGAGAACATGTTTATCCAAGGTATATTTCAGAGACTGCTACACAAAAGACAATAAATTTATTATTTTATCGAGGACATTGCGTTTGGATAAGAAACTTTAACGGACTAGTTGACGGACAGTATAATAAAAATAGAAAGAAGAAATATTTCTGTTACAGATGCTTACAGGGTTTTTCTAAGAATGAGAAACTACAGGAACATCTTAAATACTGTGTCAACATTCAAAGAATAACTATGCCACGTGAAAAAGAAAAAGTCTTAAAATTCAAAAATTACGATCACAAGCTACATATACCTTTCGTTATTTATGCGGATTTCGAGTGTTTACTCGTTCCAGTGGCTGGCGCAGAAAATGATCCTAATAAATCAAGTACAAGAAATATACAGCAACATGTTCCTTGCGGAGTAGCTTATAAAATAGTTTGTTGCGTCGACGATAAGTTTTCATGTCCGGTTAAGTTACATAGATGTAAAGATAGTGAATCTGAAAGTCCGGCGGTATGGTTACTAAAAAAGCTTATAGATGATGTTAATAAAATTTCTAACAAATTATTTAAGACAGCTCCAATAAAAATAACGTCTAAACAACAACTTGAATTTGATGAAGCGGTTAATTGTCATATTTGCGAAAAGTTATTGGTAGACTCCAACGGAGTCCGTGATAAAGTGCGCGATCACTATCATCTAACTGGCCAGTATCGTGGGGCAGCTCATAATAATCGTAATTTAAAATTTCATGCACCAAAGTTTATACCTGTAGTTTTACATAATTTCCGTGGCTATGATAGTCATATCATTGTAGAAGCTTTTGGCAACGAGGAAATTAAATCTAAACTAAAACTAAATAATAAGATAAAATGTATACCAAATAATTTTGAAAAATATGTCAGTTACTCTCGGAAAATTACGTTTTATTGACAGTCTACAATTTACATTAGTATCATTAGAAGATCTTGTAGAAAATGCTGTAAAAGCTGGGAGCGAGTTTTTTTACTTAAAAAGTTGTTTTGGAGATAAATTTAATCTACTGACAAGAAAAGGAGTGTTTCCATATGAGCATCTCGATGACTGGAGCAGATTTAATGAAACGTCTCTGCCCGGCAAAGATAAATTTTACTCGCAGCTCAAAAATGAAGATATTACAGACGACAAGTACAAATATGCACAAGATATTTGGAATAAATTTAGTTGTCAAACATTTGGTGATTATCATGATTGATATTTAAAAACAGATGTATTACTACTAGCTACAACAATTATGTACTAGATCCTTGTTGGTATTATTCTGCTCCCGGGCTGTCATGGGAGGCTCAACTAAAAACAAGCAAAATAGAATTTGATCTCTTGACAGATGTTGATATGTTTAATTTTATTGAAAGAGGTATCAGAGGCGGAATTAGTGTTATAACAAAACAATATGCAGTAGCTAATAATAAAAATCTAAAACATTATGAGAAAAATCTCCCATCTAATCATATTATTTATCTAGATTGTGTCAATTTGTATGGTTGGGCAATGTTAGAGCCAATGCCCTGCGGTGGGTTTCATTGGATAACTCCAGATCAATTTCTTAAAGAAAGTGAAAACGATTTACCAGAAAATATCAGTTATTTTGTTAAAGTTGGTCTAGATTATCCTAGTTCGTTGCATGATCTACACAACGACTACCCATTTTGTGCAGAGTCTATGATGATAGATTATAGTTTACTATCACCTGAACAACGAGCTATGACAACAGCAAAAAATTCGATCGTTAATAAGTTAGTTCCAAATTTGTTAAATAAAAGAAATTACGTGATACATTACAAAAATGTAAAACAAGCAGTAGATGCTGGACTAATTCTGAGAAAAGTCCATCGTGTGCTAAAGTTTAATCAGTCTAGGTGGATGTCAAATTATATTGACTTAAATACCAAATGTCGTGCTGTGGCTAAGACTGACTTTGAGAAAAACGTTTTTAAGTTAATGAATAATTCAGTTTTTGGAATAACAATGGAGAACATTAGAAAACGAGCAAATATTGAAATTGTAAATGATGTAAATCGCAGAAATAAATCAGTTAACGATGACGGTTTTGTCAGTATGAAAATATTTAATGAAAATCTTGTTGCAATACAACGACGAAAGACAAATTTAAAGTTATATAAACCAATATATGTTGGTACAGCTGTACTTGATATATCAAAGTGGCTAATGTATGACTTTAACTATAATTTTACTAAAAAGCAGTGGCCAGATTCAGAGTTGCTATTTACTGATACAGACTCGCTAGTTTATAATATGAAATGTGAAGATGTCTATGAAGATATTTATAACAATAAAAATTTATTTGATTTATCAGATTATCCGACTAGTAGTGGATTTAATGATAATACGAATAAAAAAGTTATTGGTAAATTTAAGGACGAATTTATGTTTGTGCCGGTGAGAGAGTTTGTTGGACTTCGAAGTAAAATGTACGCCGTTATTCTCGACGATAATAAACTGACAAAGAAAGCGAAAGGAATTCCACGTGGTTATGTAAATAAATGTATGAAATTTAACGATTTTAAATCAGCACTAAATAATAATGTCAGTTTTATTAAGACAAATGTCATTAGATCAAATCATCACAAACTTGAAACTGATACGATTATTAAACGTGGACTAAGTAATTTTGATGATAAAAGATATTGTAAAGACGGAATTAATACTTTAGCACTTGATCATTATAGAAGGGAGATAATACCGTTCCAGCTTGTTTAAAAATCGTATCTGGATTGTCGAACATAGATTGGTTCGAATGCACTTTATGTCGGTATTGATTTTCAGACTATCTGTAATAAAGCGCTGCTGGTGATTTCCGGGTTTATTAGTGAGTTCGTTTTGTCTGTTAAGTGATTTCCAGGTGTATTAGTCTGTCTGTCTGTTTCTAAAACAGAATTCCCTGAATCTTTACAGGCTTGGTAAAAACCCACCTATTGATTTTCAGACCTGCCTATAATGTACACGTAAAGGATGATAGTGACCGTGAAAATGTCTGTGTCTATAATGTAAACAGCTCTGTCGTTTTTCTGTATAAATACACAGCCGCTTAGTCTGTCTGTCTGTTTCTAAAACAGAATTCCCTGGATCTTTACAGGTTTGGTAAAAGCCCACCTATTGATTTTCAGACCTGCCTATAATGTATACAGCGTTGTATTACACGTGAAGGATGATATTGACCATCAAAATGTCTCTGCCTATAATGTAAACAGCTCTGTCGTTTTTTCTGTATAAATACACAGCCGCTTAGTCTGTCTGTACAATATATTTTAGATTTCGCGATTAAACTCACGTACACATATATATTTTCAGAATTATTCACACAGGTAACTGGTAAGTATATAGTAATTTCTCGAATATATATATATATATATATATATGTAACCGGATTTCATAGCTCAGTGCAGGAATGTTGGATTCTCGTACTGAAGGTCTTTGGTTCGATTCCCATCACTGGCATATGTCGGTGGGTATGGTCCTGGGCTACCAAAAAATTTTAAAAGATGGGGGGCTCCGCCCCAAGGTTTCATGTAATCTCTCATCACGTTGAACAACGTGGTGAGTGCGTTTTGCACTTACCCTGGGGTTTAATTTGGTGGTGGGTTATATGAAACCGCAATGCCTAGACAGTCCTCTGAATCTCTAAAGTTTCGTTTCGTTTAGTGATTCGCTGGGGGATGTGTCTATGCAAGGAGCCCTCTAAAATAACCAGTAGCATGTGTGAGCTCTCTACCTCATTTGGAGGGTACCCCATAAAGAAACATTCAGAAAGAATGTTGCCAAAAAGAAAACTTTGTGGGGTGCCAATAACGGTCTTGCATCCGGACACTATCGAGATGGTCTCAAAAAAAATATAGATCACATATGAATCTTTGAAAAAGTTAACTAGATGACAAACTATTATTGTGGCATACTCAGCAACATTGACTTGTATTACACTTTCGAACAATTTAGAATTCTAAGATGAGTACGTTAAACGGGCTTGTGAACGACCAAAACGATACTACTCCTCTGCTATATACATACGTATGCAAGTAATAAGTGATTATTTTAAACATAATTAATTGCTTATTAATATCACTATTTATGTTAAAAGGGATCATTTGTAACTTGGCAATCGCGAAGTGAGAGTCAAGCTCCAGGTCTAACTTTACTGATTTTATCAACAAGCTTTGGATCAATGATCATGAAAGGCATCGGCATGTTTAATATGAATTAATACGGTTTTTAATTTTAAAACTCACCTTTAAAACATATTCTCCCAGACAGCCACTTTTGCGAATTGTTACAATTGTCCAAATCACTGAAACGCATTGTCTGCTTTAGCAAGACAATATTTTACCTATAAAAAGGTAAAAACATTATCATTCGAAGGGACATTTAATCATAGTAGGGCTCAATACATGTTAACAGAGACGGGAAGCTATAGTCACGATTGCAATATTTAATTTAAAAATAATTTTCACATTACATGAAAATATTAAACGAGTTAATTTTAATTCCATAAGAGATCCTTTAATGACTGAAACCAGAGCGGCCTAGGCCGATTGGACAGATTTGGCCCAATGGGGCCCTGCCCTCACACGGGTCCCGCGCATTAGTAAATTTTTTAAATATATCGATAGAGAGAAAGTAATGTTAAAGTGATGCAAGAAAATGTTAAGTTCAATAACATATAACACTTGTTTAAAAGATTTTTTTTTTCTCCAAATTTCGAGCTCACAAGAGGCCCCACCAAACTGATGACTACATTTGCAGTGAAATCTCTTATGAGCAGTTGCTGTGAGAAACACTGTAAGTTACGTAATTGAAAAGTGGATTTACTTGAAGAATATTTGACGAATGTAAAATGTGCAGCACTACCATGAATGATTTCACCAAATGATCGGCCCAACCGAATCTACTTACATAGTTTGCAATATCATAGATGGGGTGGAACCATATGAGGTAAAGCCTGAATGGCGAGGGGCAGATGTATTACAACCGTATATATGCAAGCTGTAATTATTTAGCTTCGATCATTTACATATTTACGTGTCTACTCATTCAATTTATTACAGACTTGTAATATTTTAAAAACAGAACTTGTCACATTGGTTTTGCTTTGCCCTTCAAAATTACAACAAATTTTTATTGCCGCTATTTTTCCTCCAGGTAGTCAAATAACCGGCTGGATAGAAGAATTGAATTTCGAAATTCCAACTCGATATAGAGTTGAGAAATTATATAGGATCGGAATCCTTTTAATCTGTCACTGAACAAGAGTCAAATTATTTTTCTTTGTCAGTTGCTTCAGCGCTGATGAAGGAGTTTTCTGAGAACTTTTTTCATGACGTCATTCTAAACGTGTCTCCAATTCGCAAATGCGTTTATTTGTTTTCTGCCCTGGTAAAATTAATACATCGAATTAGTTTATCTTCGCAAAGGTTAAATCTTTGTTTACCTAAAGTACGTAAACAAGACTTCCAATGTAAACACTTAATTTTTTGTGTTTTTGGCAAAGTTGACAAGCATAATTATTCTAGCATGTTATTTTTGTTTTTACTTTAATTGCATATCGTCAGTAAACGCGATTTCTAATGTTTCACTCAATAAGAAGAATTAATATTCTTATCATCGACGCTCAAGTGCATTATTGTGTAAGAAACTTTGTTGAAATCGTTACACTCCGGGTTTCAAACGTAACGAAAGGACACATGGGAAACAAGACAGGAAAGGTTGCACATTTTTAGGAAAATAAGTTATACTAGATGATCTAACCACACCCCGCGTAATTTCAAAAGATATGCCAAATTTCAAAATCTGCGCATTTTTTCTTTGTTTATGTGTCCAAGTTGTGCACATTTTACAATATATCAGTATTCATGATGACATGTTGATCATATTTATGTAAAGGTCAGGTAGATAAAACAAACAAACAAGCAAACAGACAATTCCTCCTGTCTCTGCCCCCGCCCTCGCCATAAAGAAGAATAAAAAGGTAAACAAATATTGGACGGCTGAAAGAAACAAGATGTATTTCGAGCGCATGTCTGTGCGTGTGTGTGTGTGTGTGTGTGTGTGTGTGTGTGTGTGTGTGTGGGCGTGCGTGTGTTGACATGAGAATAGCACTACCGGGTGATTCATGTCCGGGCTAGGATGAATATTTTGGTACTAATACCTACTTATTGTGGAGTGTTCTCTCAGATCCACTCCTCGATACAGTGGAACCGTGGTAGGTCAGTGGCTAGCGTGCTTACCTTGAGAACACAGAAGTGCAGGTTCGAATCCTTCACAGACTAGACTGGGTTGGCAACCGTGGTGACTTCATGAGCATAACACTCCACTCATCTTGCCGATTAACACCATCCAAGCAAACTCCATCAATGTGCCCTTTACCATTTACCTATCCCGTAAATGTTTCATATTTTCTAATCTATTTTCCAAAACTTTTGGAACGCGACGTTAAATCTAATTTAAATTTGTTAGCCCACAATTCGGTTTGCACTGAATAAAAAAAAAAAACATTACTCAGTTAAGCTTAATTTTAATATTATCTCATCGTTGTGGGTTTTTTTAATGATGCCATTTTAAATAGTCCTCTAGCGAGTCCGTGATGACGTTAGCGCGTTAACTCACAAAGAGCATTACTGGTGGTGAAAACGCGAGGACCTAAGAAGGGGATACCTGCTTTGAAAAATAATTAATAAATAAACCAGACTCCATGCGTTGCATCGGGAGACGAAACAGATTTAATTTAGAACTGTTCATATACAATAATGAGTATATGAAATGAAGTTGCTACATTTGAAAAGAAAAAGAAAATGAACTAGTTTTATCTATAAAAGAAATAGTCTTTATATATTCCGATTCAGTTGGTATAGCACATAACTATGTCATAACACATTAAACAGTTAATTACATATGCATCTGTAACTACAACTATATATATATATATAT
>JAECUM010070173.1:0-26858 GCA_016617855.1 Megalonaias nervosa | reverse complement strand
AAATTAGTGCACCAGAAGGGTGAAATAGCTGAGTGCTTGAGGACCGGCAGCTTGATAGAGAGTTTGATTGCCTTTAATAATTGGACTCCAGCTGAGTGGCTCTGACTTAGTTAACGATCATTTGGCAATAACTCTCAGATAATGAAACCAGCTCAATATTCAGCATTGGAATAAGAAAGAACACTAGATCAACTGCCCAATAACTACATCTATTTCAAAAATATGATTTTCCATAAAAATTTTATATACTCTGTTAAAGTAAGTTTTCCAATTTGATTTATTTATATTAGAGAGACTGCAAATGAGAATTGGAATCATTTGGTTTAGGTTAGTTGAAGATATTTAAAAACTGATTTAACAATTTTCATAAAATGTTCAATATTAATTTAACATATTTCTAAAGTTTATAAAGTACCAGTGAAATAATCATATATATGTATTAACAGAAATTAATGCTACCTATATTTTGAGATTAGCAAATTTAATTTCATGATGTAGAAACTTTAAATGAGACAATATATACAGTTTTAATAGACTGGCTAAAACGTACTGGAAAGAAATTATTAATTTATTAATTTAGAAAGAATTATTAATTTTAATAAAAGACATTCAGAAGCTGATCAAACACATTCGTGGATATTAATCGTGTCTTCAGCATTTCTTATTACCAAGATTTATTAAAATATTATGTTGAAATTATATTTATTATTGAAAATAACTGATAGATTATGATAAAGGAAATATATTGAAGAAGGAAGGAATTGTATTTCGTCATAAAACCTGTGAAGAGAAACTTAGAGTTATTTACTCGAGGGCATTAGCTTTTTACAGTGTTAAAGTATTTATTGCTAAGGTTTAAGGCAATTTTGGTAATTCTAACAGTTATAATTAACTACAGGCTTCAGTTTCTGCAGTGTTCATGTAAAACCATATGGCTAAAACAATGCATAATAGCCAAGATAGGTACTGAAATGTTAATAATCCAACTTGAGAGATTTCTTTGGGCAGGTGCACATGGAAACAAACGACAGTCATCACTAATGGATTTTCATTCTAAGAGCAATCTATATAATGAATATTTAGCTCCCACAAGCAGTGTTTATAATCTTTTGTTTACATGGTAACTACAGTAAACCGATACATACGTACTGTTTGGCTATGAATTAAATTGTTAAAAGGTAGGTGCTCTCAAATCATTATCAAAAGTGAGCTTGTCATATATTGATTTGTTATATGTGACTGATTTCAGGATGACTAGGGCATCATTGTTAAACAACTGGATAAAATAAATGTTCTCAAATCATGATTTGAAAGTATAAATAAACATAAATATATCATTTCAACGTTTCTAGCTTTTGTGATGTATTGCCAGAGACGGGTTTGCTAATTTATCTAGGTGCGTCTAGTGGGAAAAAGGAAAATATACTCTTCTGGTTAGAAAATTACATGGTAACTACAGTAAACCGATCCATACGTACTGTTTGGCTATGAATTAAATTGTTAAAAGGTAAGTGCTCTCAAATCATTAAATTACATGGTAACTACAGTAAACCGATACATACGTACTGTTTGGCATGTTAGCCATTGCGAGATCCCATACACAATACAACCAAACATCTCTAACTGGAGCGGTCAGGTCTGCCTGTAATACGTATATTTCTGAGAAATAAACATTTTACTATCATTTCAATTAGTTCTGTATTGTGTATGGGAGGCTCGATCTCGCATTGGCTAACATGCCAAACTGGCGAATTAAAGTGTGCGGGTTCGAGTCCTACCACCAGACAAGGCTGGATCAGCTACCATGGTGTACCGTTTGACAAGGAACTTTACTTCAATTGTCTTGGCACTAAATAACCTAACTGTGTTGCTGTGCTGCAAAACCCCACACAAACAAACGGTATTAGGTAAATATGTATGGAAGCGATACTCTGATAACCCCACTCTTTTGGCACTGAAAATTAAATCACTTACATGAACGATGGATCTCCAACGTGGGCCAACTTGATCATTTGAGGGCACCTTGATTACATTTCGTAAAATTTTTCAAAATATTTTAAAATGTGGTTACTTATGTCAAAGGTTATATTTACATTTCCGTAAAACTATTATTCTGACATTACCTTTGACAGTTATTTTGTTCTTTTTAAAACAGAACACTGTTCTTCTTCAATGAGATCAACGTATCACCTGAAAGGCAAACATGGAAAATACTGAACAGGTACGTATAGCTTTAAGTTACGATAAGTAGATGTTATCTCAAGACTAATTACTGCATCAATATTACATGAAAGATAATTATTAAAAAGAACTGAACTAAATATTTGCTCTCCCAAAAAAGAGACGGTATCATTCAATCTCAATATGTCCTTAAGGTTTTTAGTATACGTCTTAGCAAAATCATGAAAATTAGCATAATTGTGCGCTATTTTTATAGGTTAGAACGATATAGTGTATGTAGTTTGTGGTTTGTAATTGATGCGTTTGAGGTTTGTTAAATAGGGAGTTTTTAATGCATGTGCGTTGTGATCCCTGACTTCAGTATAGTGGTAAAAGAAAAGGTATATTGTATTCCTGGTTTTTGACACACGGAAGCATTTACTTGTACCTTTTCGGAAATGTACTCCAATCAAGTACTACCTCTAATTTTATTTGAAACTTTATTTACTTTAGCAAAGTATGCATATCAAATAATAATGCATTCCCTTATGCTCTTCTTAGCATGCTATCAGCAAGAGGAACGCTTGTCAAAATGTTTGTGTTACGTCATTTGCTTTGACTTCACGGGTGTATACGTCTACTTGTGACATATGCTTCAGTAAAAGAATATAATATACAGCAACATTAATAGCACCTAGAACACACAACATTATATGAAACATTACGAAAGAAACTTAATTTAGCATTCCTAATGATTTACCTATATTTATCATAACTCTTGTTTTGAGAAAGATTATATCAAATTCAAAAAGAGCAAAATTGGAACAATAATGATAGTATAATAATAAAGTATTACTTGTAAAACAAAAATATAGGGTAGCTTTAGAACTGTGCTTGTTTCTTTGTTGCATTCATTAGCAATGTGGATGTGCAAAACATCAATCCTGGTATGTACTGTTATTTTAACTTCAAATCTGGCTTTGCATCCTTTATAAGTTGTTTTTCTTGATGTGCCATTAATCAGGGAGAAATTTTTTTTTAAAGTTACTGAAGTTACAGTAGATGACTATTTATTTATTTATTTATTTAGTAGTAGTAGTAGTAGTAGTAGTAGTAGTAGTAGTAGTAGTAGTAGTAGTAGTATAAATTACTATTAAATACGAATCAAGAAAATTAAATAGGCCGACATTTGTTAAACATTAATATTCTTTTAAAGACTGGTCACAAGAAACCTACCACACAATTATGTAAATCATGTGCTTTAGAAGTAGTTTGAGCGTGATATATAAAGACCAGTCCGTACTCTTTCAATTTTGTTCTGCTTGTGCAACAAGCAATAAAACAAACTGTTCCATATATTATCTTCCTAAAATGACGGTATCATTTAAATTGGATGTTTACATATTGTAATGAATATTGGTCAAGATCGACGTACAATGATATCATTAATTATCTGCTTTTAGTGTCATTTTATATGTTAGAATGATTAAGTGTATAAATCTGGGTTAGATATATTGTTAATTAGGGGAATTTTATGTGTACGTGTCGTAACCCTGGAGTCCTCGGTTTCGTCGCACTTAAGCATTTAATTTTAATTTTTCAGAAATTTACACCTTATACTTTCATAGTGATACCTCTTAATTCATTGAAATATTAATTATTTTAGAAAAGAGTGCATATCAAATGACTATGATATATTCCATCGAACCCTTCTTGTATGTGATGTCACTTCTGCAAGACCACTCCTTTGGTGGCATTCACCATTCATTACAATATGTTTGTTTATGATTTCTCTGAAGTGCATATGCTCTTGTGGAGATAAATTACTTTGAAGAAATCTTTACTTATATATTGCAATGACAATTGCAAAAAGGCAACAAAACAAAAAAAAAATTACATTATAATCCCAATATCTGGTAAATTACGCCCAAATTATGGTACTTTGTCGCGATGCAAATAGTTCTAACAATGAGGTCAAAAGCGGTTAGCTCCTTTGCACCGTGCCCACGGAGAGAGGAAGAAAGAAGGTAGTACAATGTGACTAATGCATTAATAATTACTTACACACCGCAAGTCAACCGTAGCAGAAGTCTCAGATACATTGGCCGAAACATTCTCGAAGAATCATTCATTTAGTGAATTATTCTGAAAATTTCGCCGTGTAAAAAACTTGAAAAAAATCTCTCTAAACGTCAAAATAGCTAAACCTTTCACTTTCTGAGAGATTCCAGACTCCCCTGATCAAGTCCTTCAGCAGGAAAAGATGATATCCACTCTTAATTTGTGAAACATATATCTTATAAGCTCTAAATACTCTACATAAGCTTTTATTAAAATTTAGGAAACGTCTCTCAGTCGTGGCGAGAAACAACAGTAATACCAGTACTAAGTTGTAGAAAAGACCTAACCGATATGCTCAACTATAACATTAGTAAGCTGCGTTAACAAAACCATGGACCGAATGATAAATTATAGAACCCTCTGGCATACTGAGTCCACCACATTACTATCATTGTGGAGTTAGAGAAACACAATAGACTATCTTGTCAGAAGTGTTGTAGTTGTTGTTGGGTTGGGTTAAACGCCATTGTTCAGCACATGATAAGCTATACTTGGCGGCCAGTATATATGATGGAGGAAGAACACGGAAAAATCTCGGGATGAACCAGACAGAGGTGAATTGTCAGTGATCGGTAAAGGCAAGCGCCACCAAACGGTACAGATCTTGTTCGACTTTAAGCAATTATGTGAAAAGCATTTATAAAGAAAGAACATCTTGCTGCCGGCTTTTACGACCGAGAGATATCTTACGACACCACGTGGATATACTGCATAAGGAATAATCGATGCAAGTTGGTTCGAAGTGACCACCTACTTAACTATATCACCAATTTTTTAAAAGATAGAATCTTCAGAGTTAAGGTAGGCAGCATCCTTTTTGAAAACTATCCTCGGGAGTTGGGTGTACCTCAGGGCATTAAATTAACAGTCACCCTCCTCAAGATTAAACCTAACAGTGCAGTGAAATGCCTTAATCCAGGAGTTGATTGTACATTATATTTTGACAACTTTTTTGACGTCCTATTGATGAAACGGGATGCATACAACTGCACATAGAGTTGAGAGTAAAACAAAATCAAAAATGGGCAGAAGAAAGCGAGTTTTAATTTTCGAAACCAAAAACTAATTTTAAGCTTTAATGCCTATTGCATTGTGTTCGTGAATACCCAACGGGCTATTGTTACGATTGTCTTATTCCTGTTGTGGACGAGAGCACATTTTTACGGCATATTTTCGATCGTAAACTAACTTATCTCATACATATTAGATACCTCCAGGACAAATTTTAAAAAAACTCGATAATTAATACCGGAAGTGACTGAACGCGGAAGGAGAGCTTATCGGAAGTTCTTGCTCCGGTTATGAGGTTTATTAGTAAGAATGAAACTTTACTATGGCTCGATCTGCTTGTAAATCCTAATTGCATCTGCTTAATATGATACAGAGATAGGGATTTTAACTATGTAGGTACATTTGGAACTTCCCCTTCAGAAATCTTATATATTGAGGCCATTGAACCATAAGAGTATCCCTTGACTATTCCGTACGCTACCAAGCTATCGTCTAATCCATCTAAATTCAGTGAAATCAGAACCTGCTATCGTAGCAATTCGTTTCAGTGTACTGATAGTTCGAAAGATGAAGACCAATTTGGAGCTGCAATTGCTCCTCACCCACCCCATTCTATTGGCATCATCTCAAACCAGTTGCCGCATAAGCCTCAATTTTTACTGCATACTTTACGGTAGTACTCAAGGCTTTGCGCTACACTGAAACTTTCAAAAACATAATTACAACGTCTTCTCGTATTCCCTGTATATAATGAAGGTCTTTCCGAATATTAAATCCGACAACGCCTTAATAACCAGGATATTACGTAACATGATGTTCTTGTACCATCTGAGAAGGTATTCGGCAATGGTGGCTGCCTAGTCACATTTGTATAAAAGGCAATAAAAGGGCAGACAAAGCAGCAGTTGAAGAATTGCTATACTGATATGTATTACCCTGTTAGGTTACAGAGTAACACAGATAAAACTAAAATTTAGAGGCGAAACTTATTTTTAACTTCAACAATACGTCTGACCAAATTCAACACCACCAATGTGAAAATGTTTCTACTGTTGTTACAATCCAAGGAAGACAAAGCTTTTATCTTTACCTTCAGTTGCTAAAGGCAAAATAACTCTGATTTGGGCAAGGGCAGAGGAGATACCGTTAGGAAATAATGATCCACTCTTTCGACTTCTTATACAATCAAAACAGTTGTTGAAACACCGCCTTCAGGAAATCATGTTTTGGTTCCAAAAAAAAAAACATAACTGATATACCAGTGGAAAAGAGCAATATAACGAACAATGCATGGAAGTTTATTTTACAGACCGGCTGAACTACGGACAAGCAATGAACAAAGCATACGGCAGAAACGCCACAGCTTAATATTTACCCCATATGATACATTTCACTGAACCATAATGACTAATACAGCTTCTCCTTTCCTAATTGACCCTAGAACATTTGAGATAGATGTTTAGCATTATCTCGTTTCTTATTATTGTCCTGAAATGATATGTAAACACTCTGATCTCACCTTTACAGTGGTGCCAAAATGTTAGAAAGTCGGTGTACCAAAACTTTTATTCATCTGCCCCCATATATGGCCCTCAAAATGCCATATCCATCAATAATTGCAAGACTGTTCCATTGGTCTTATTCACCATTCATATCAGTATTTATATTTATGACGTCTCTGAAGTGTATCTATTCGTAAGGAGTGAAATTACTTTGAAAAATGTTGACGTGCTAAGAAACGTTTTTGTGGGTGTCTATGTTGAAATATTCCAATAATATTCATTGAAATAGGGGAGCAGAGCTTGACACCAATAGAAAAAGCAATGATTTTTCCCATGTTTAGTAAGTGAAAATTAAGAGAGAGAGAGAGAGAGAGAGAGAGAGAGAGAGAGAGAGAGAGAGAGAGAGCATTTGCGGCTTATGTAACAAATTGTTGCTCTATATTTAAAGATTGTACCTGTTGATGTGCCATTAAACCTTATATATTGATACAAACGTGACTAACTTGTCTCATTTTCAGACGCAAGAAAATGTCGAGTCTGGATCGCTGAATTCAAGTTTAACTGAACAGATTGTTGAGGGAATTTGTTCCAATCTTCTCATCAGACTGGGACTTATACGCTCATTTCGGCGCTTGATTGGGAACACAGTCCCCATTTGTCTACAAGACCAGTCTCTTTTTGAAGATAATTTATTTGAAGAAATAGGGAATTTGGGACAAACAGTACCTATTGTTGAGGAGAGTTGAGGGTACTTGGTCAAACCAAGCTGTAGAATATACACACTTTCTTTAAAAAAACAGTTAAAAAATTCCACCCTCCAGAAAACCACTAAAGGTTGAACAGGAATTTGTTGCGAAACATTTAATATTGCTGTTTTCAAGAAATAATACTAAATTTATTTGCAATATGCTGATTTTTCTAGCAAAATTTGAATTTGTTTTAAATAAGTGTCATTTCAAATGTTTATGAACGCCATGGATTATGTGAGCGAAAAGACAGTCTGCCTTATTGATTTATGTTAGCCTATGAAATTGTTACAAAGGGTAAGATGACGATAAATGTTTCACAATCCAATCCATTTCTGCACCGATATTACAATTAGATTTAAGATGTTATAAAAGTGATCCAATAATACATTCAAATTTCATCTCTAAACATGCAATAATTACTGTAGGACATACCATGAGATAGTATGCCTGCAATAGTTTGCACTAACATACTACTGAGACATGAGAACATTAATAATCAAAGACTTAAATCTGCTGATACTGTTTTTGAACTAATCAATGACGTCACGGTGTAATATTAAAAACAACTTAAACATGTTGCGCTAAGATCACAACATTGCCATAACATGTGTAACGTTGTCCCCAAGGTCAAAAGATTGAGAAAGCATGAAACAAATCCACTATTATAAAAGTATACGTATACTCCCCAGTCAAAAAAAGATTATGATCCATTTTTAATATTTTAGAATATTAAAAAAAAGATCTTTCCATAGACAAGACAACAAAGAATTTTTCAATTATTTTAAATAAGTTTTCAAAAAATACATTGCCCATCAATTCACAAAGACACTTTGATATATCATCTTTCGAATTGAAATTTATCATAAAAAGCCTTACCATCGTGCTTATCAAGAGCAATGGTAAGCGATCACACATCCAAACTTGATAGTTTTATCAAAAATTCAACGATTTCTACTGCTAAAGCGACCCCCTAATACGAATCATGCTTTTGTTGCGCGAGGATTTTGAACTACTGTTAGATCTAACACACAAATAAACAAAGTATATACTGAAAATATCGATAAACTGAATAAGTATGTGAAATGCTTCAATTAAACCACCTTGCATGAAACTTATTAGGAATTTGTTGTTCATTAGAAAAATGGATCAGAAGCAATACCAAGTAACTCTAACAGTGTTGAGTTAACTCCCTTCTTCTACTATGATTAAGTGCTATCAAATCAATAGGAAGTGTATGTTTGGAAAACCTAGTTATGTCAGATTCAAGACATGGAGGTAATAAGGAAATGATTTAAAGCACACTGAATCAAATTTGACAAGACTGAAACAACGACAACGGTTCTTAAGGTCTCGCTGGACAGATTATTTGGTGACTTTTCATTAGACAGTGACCTCCTCCAGAAAAAAAGATAATAATTTTACACTGAAGATACAAATAAAATTAAACTAATGATTTTTTTGGAAAGCTATGCATGTGAGATATTGACTGCGGCAATCAAGTTAATTCCTTATGCAAGTGTTTCCTTTTATACCGAACCAACACTGTCACCAACCCCTGATATTGCATTCATTTTTGACAGCAAATAGCTATATTGAATATCTTCCTGAGACAAGGCAGCTAAAAGAATCAGTATGTGCCTTATGCATGAATAAAGTTCAGTTGTACTATAACAAATTAGCATAATTTTCATCACCCCTCCACAATCTCAATTTTCAGATATTTACCTCTGTATCAGGCATACTTAAATAAGCAAGTCAAGTCGGCTGTTAATTTGCAGCCCAAGTTACGCATTTTATCTCCAGTTCTAGTCTAACTGTGACAGGCAGTCACCAAACAAGTCAACCCATTTTCAAGTCTAACTCAAAGTAAATCTAAACCACATTACAGATTTTGCTTCTGTGAGAATTTATAAATGCTTGGCTTAACATAATTAAGTTTATGCCTTCTACTTTAACAATTAGGGAGGTATCAAAATACGAAACTATCCAGTGAGACCTTAAGGATGTATGTACCAGTCGGATCGGGGAAACGCCTCTCAGTGTCAAAACGTTGGCCACTTCTGAACAAAATGCAACCGCAACATGTGTAAAATTCAAAATCGTCAGTTTCCTATGACGTATGATAGTTGTCGATGATCGAGAACAATGATATAGAGCAACAGCTATGAGACACATTCATGCTTTCATTTTACGTTCAACATTTAAACCTAAAGGTTCCTTATAACAAGCCAATGTTATTATTTTTCATAGCTAATATATCCTGTAGGGTTAATTCCTGGTGATATCAGTGATGTATCACAGCAAACATAGTATTATTTATGAAATCTGAAAATGTAGTGAATAAATGATGTAAAAGAAGCCAAGCTGATTCTCCTCGAAAATAGCTACAAAATATGCCTGATAAGTACTGAACAAAATATAAATGTTGCACAGCGTATATGAACTGACCAGAACTCTCTCACTGATTTCATGAAGAAGGTCAAATCTATACTAGAACAGAGCAATCTGAGGTAGACTGTAAGGGAAGCAACTCATCAGCTAACATAAACTGTATGGACCAATCTCTGTAGACTGAACCACAACAGTTGGGAAACTGAAACAATGAAATTTTACACGCAGATTCATCCCATCTGTTCATAAAACAATATGTATGGATAATGCATTTTGAGAACACTAAGAAGGTGGCCCTTCCATCATTTTCACACTGGCCAGCACTTATTATTGCTGAAGATGCTGCTATTTAGAAAAGTGTGTTTTGATAGTGATTGTAAATTGCATAGAATCAAATCGAAAGCAAACAGAAAATTATGCAAAGTAAAGAAGGGGAGGAGAAATAACACGTTGTAAAAAGGGACATCCATTTCACATAACACACCAAAAACTCCAATGAAGCTGATGCAGATACATCTGTTCCTGTGAAAGCTCTACAACAATTGTTGCGGCTGAATCTCAAGAAAATCTTTGACGTTGTCCTGGCTAGCTATATCATTTCGGCAGGAGTGCTTCCATACAACTTGAGGCGTACAAGAAACACAACCCCTGAACTTCTTATACACAGGGAATTATAACATCAATGTCTGTACATAAGATACAATCTATGTATTGAAACATTACATCAAGAGTGGATATGTATGTAAAAGCATTAAATTAAGGCAATCATCATAAAATTAGGAAAATATACTAAGTATGTACTGACAATATCGCTAAATTGAATAAGTATGTGAAATACTTCAATTACACTATATTGTATGAAATTTATAAGGCTTTTGTTGTTCATTAGCAGAATCGATGAGAAGCAATACCAAGTAACTCTAACAATGTTGAGTTAACTCCCTTCTTCTACTATGATAAAGTGCTATCAAATCTATAGGAAGTGTTTATTTGGAATACATATGTCAGATTCAAGACATGGAGGTAATAAGGAAATGATTTATGGCTCAGTGAATCACATTTGAGAAGACTGAAAAAAATGGCACCGGTTTTAAAGAATTTTTATGCAAGTCGGATTAGGGGAGACCCTCTCAGTTTCAAAACTGTCATACAATTCTGAATAAAATGCAACATCAAGACGTGTAAAATTCACAAACATCTGTGTCCTATGATGTATGGCAGTTGTCTATGATCGAGAGCCATGATATAGAGCAACAGCTATGAGACACCTTCATAATTTCATTTTACTATCCTCATTTATACCTACAATTTCCTAACAACAAGTCAATGCCATAATTTTTCATAGCTAATATATCCTGTAGGGTTAGTGCCTGGTGATATCAGTGATATCAGTGATATCAGTGATGTATCACAGCAAACATAGTATTATTTATGAAATCTAAAAATGTAGTGAATAAAAGATGTAAAAGAAGCCAACCTGATTCTCTTGTAAATAAGCTACAAAATGCGCATGGTAAGTACTTAACAAAATATAAACGATTCAAGGCATACATGAACTGACCAGAACTCTCTCACTGATTTCATGAAGAAGGTCAAATCTATACTGGAACAGAGAAATCTGAGGTAGACTGTAAGGGAGGCAACTCATCAGGTGACATAAAATGTATGGACCAATCTTTGTAAACTGAACCACAACAGTTGGGAAACTTAAACAATGAAATTCTACACCCAGATTCATCCCATCTGTTGATAACACAATATGTATGGATAATGTATTTTAAGAACACTAAGAATGTCACCTTTGCATCATTTTCACACTGGCCAGCACATAGTATTGCTGAAGCTGCTGCTATTTAGAGAAGTTTGTTCTGCTACTCATTGTAACTTGGAGAAAATGAAATTCAAAGCAAACAGAAAATCACGCAAAGTAAAAATGGGAGGAGAAATAACACGATGTAAAAAGGGACATCCAGTTCAGATAACTCACCAAAAATCCCAATGAAGTTGATGCAGATACATCTGTTCTTGTGGCAGCACCACAACAATTGGTGCGGCTGAAGCTCAAGAAAATCTTTGACGTTGTCCTGGCTAGGTATATCACTTCTGCAGGTGTGCTCCAACACATCATGAGGCCTACAAGAAAAACAGGCCCTGAACGTCTTATATGTAGGTCATTATAACTTGAATTATTGTAAATAAGATGGAATCTATGTCTTGGAGAATTACATCATGAGTAGTAAAAGCATTAAATTAAGGCAATCATCATTAAATTAGGAAAATATACTAAGTATGTACTGAAAATATCGCTAAACTGAATAAGTATGTGAAATACTTCAATTACACCATCAAGCATGAAACTTTTGTTGTTCATTAGAAGAATGGATCAGAAGTAATAGCTGGTAATTCTAACAGTGTTGAGTTAACTCCCTTCTTCTACTATGATTAAGTGCTATCAAATCTGTAGGACGTGTATGTTTGGAATACCTAACTATGTCAGATTCAAGACATGGAGGTAATAAGGAAATGATTTATGACTCATTGAATCACATTTGACAAGACTGCAAACATTTCACAGGTTCTTAAGGTCTCACTGGACAGTTTATCTGGGGAATTGTCATCCGACAATGACCTATTGCAGAAAAATGAGAATAATGTTTGACTGAAGATAGAAATAAAACCAAACTAATGATTTTTGTAGAAAGCAAATATGTGAAATTTTGACTGCGGAAATCAAGTTAATTCCTCATACACTGGAGGCTTTTATTCTGAGCCAACACTGCACAACCCTCTCGTTTTAGCATTCATTGTTGACAGCAAGGAGCTATTTGGAATATTTTCCTGTCACAAGGCAGCGGAAAGAATCAGTATGTGCCTTATGCATGACAAAAGTTCACTCGTACTATAACAAATTAGCATACTTTTCATCAACCCTCAACAATATCGCTTTTTAGATATTTACCTCTTTAGCTGACATACGTAAATACGCAAACCATGTCGGCTGTTCATTTCCAGCCCAAGTTACGCATTTTATCTCCAGAGGTAATCTAACTGTGACAGGCAGTCACCAAACAAGCCAACCCATTTTCAAGTCTAACTCAAAGTAAATCTAAACCACATTATAGATTCAGCTTTTGCGAGAATTTATAAATGCTAGGCTTATCATAATTAGGTTCCTGAATTCTACCTTAAAAATTAGGGAGGTGTCAAAATACAAAACTAACCATTGAGACCTTAAGCATTTCTTGCCAGTCGGAGTAGGGAAAACGCTTCTCAGTTTCAGAACATTGGACAATTCTGAACAAAATGCAACCTCAACATGTGTAAAATTCGCAATCGTCTGTTTCCTATGATGTATGGCAGTTGTCGATGATCGAGAGCCATGATATAGAGCAACAGCTAGGAGACACCTTCATACTTTCATCCTACATTTTCCTTATTACAAGTCAATGTCATCATTTTTCATTGCTAATATATCCTGTAGTGTTAGTGCCTGGTGATATCAGTGATATGTCAGAGCAAAAATAGTATTATTTATGAAATCTCAAAATGTAGTGAATAAATGATGTAAAAGAAACCAAGCTGATTCTCTTCTAAAATAATTACAAATTATGCATGATAAGTACTTAACAAAACATGAACGATGCACAGCATATACTGACCAGAACGCTCTCACTGACTTCATGAAGAAGATCATATCTACACTAGAACAGAGAAATCTGAGGTAGACTGTAAGGGAAGCAACTCATCAGCTAACATAAACTGTATGGACAAATCCTTTCAAACTGAACCACATCAGCTGGGAAACTTAAACAGTGAAATTCTACACGCAGATTCATCCCATCTATTGATATAACAATATGTATGGATAATGTATTTTAAGAACACTAAGAAGGGCACCTTTGCATCATTTTCACAATGGCCAGCACACATTATTGCTGAAGCTGCTGCTATTTAGAAAAGTTTGTTTTGCTAGTGATTGTAAATTGCATAGAATCAAATTGAAAGCAAACAGAAAATTATGCAAAGTAAAGAAGGGGAGGAGAAATAACACGTTGTAAAAAGTGACATCCATTTCACATAACACACCAAAACCTCCAATGAAGCTGATGCAGATACATCTGTTCCTGTGAAAGCTCTACAACAATTGGTGCGGCTGAAGCTCAAGAAAATCTTTGACGTTGTCCTGGCTAGGTATATCACTTCTGCAGGTGTACTCCCATGCAACTTGTGGCCTACAAGAAAAACAACCCCTGAACTTCTTATACATAGCGAATTATAACTTACATTTCTGTAAATAAGATGAAATCTATGTATTGAAACATTACATCATGAGTAGATATGTATGTAAAAGCATTAAATTAAGGCAATCATTATTAAATTAGGAAACTATATTAAGTAGTTACTGACAATATCGCTAAACTGAATAAGTATGTGAAATACTTCAATTACACCATCTTGCATGAAACTTATAAGGCTTTTGTTGTTCATTAGAAGAATAGATCAGATGCAATACCTGGTAAGTCTAACAGTGTTGAGCTAACTCCCTTCTTCTACTATGATAAAGTGCTTTCAAATATATAGGAAGTGTACGTTTAGTATACCTCTATCAGATTCAAGACATGGAGGTAATAAGGAAATGATTTATGGCTCAGTGAATCACATTTGAGAAGACTGAAAAAATGGCACCGGTTCCTAAGAACTTTTATGCCAGTCGGATTAGGGGAGACGTTTCTCAGTTTCAAAACTTTGGAACATTCTGAATAAAATGCAACCTCAAGATGTCTAAAATTCACAATCATCTGTTTCTTATGATCGAGCGCAATGATATAGAGCAACAGCTATGAGACACCTTCATACTTTCATTTTACTATCCTCATTTATACCTACAATTTCCTAACTACAAGTCAATGCCATTATAATTCATAGCTAATATATCCTGTAGTGTTAGTGCCTGGTGATATCAGTGATATCTCACAGCAAATATAGTATTACTTATGAAATCTGAAAATGTAGTGAATAAAAGATGTAAAAGAAACCAAGCTGATTCTCTTTTAAATAAGCTACAAAATATGCCTGATAAGTACTTAACAAAATATGAACGATGCACGGCACATATGGACTGACCAGAAATCTCTCAATGATTTCATGAAGAAGGTCAAATCTATACTAGAACGGAGATATCTGAGGTAGACTGTAAGGAAAACAACTCAACAGGTAACATAAAATGTATGGACCAATCTTTGTAAACTAAACCACAACAGTTAGGACACTTAATGAAATTCTACACCCAGATTCATCCCATCTGTTCATAACACAATATGTATGGATAATGTATTTTAAGAACACTAAGAATGGCACCTTTGCATCATTTTCACACTGACCAGCACACATTATTCCTGAAGCTGCTGTTATTTAGAAAAGATTGTTTTGCTAGTGATTGTACATTGCATAGAATCAAATCGATAGCAAACAGTAAATTATGCAAAGTAAAGAAGGGGAGGCGAAATAACACGATGTAAAACGGGACATCCATTTCACATAACACACCAAAAACTCCAATAAAGCTGATGCAGATTCATCTGTTCCTGTGAGAGCTCTACAACAATTGTTGCGGCTGAAGCTCAAGAAAATCTTTGACGTTGTCCTGGTTATTTACAACACTTCGGCAGGTGTTCTCCCATACAACTTGAGGCCTACAAGAAAAAGAAGCCCTGAACGTCTTATGCATAGCGCATTATAACTTAAATGTCTGTAAATAAGATGCCATCTATGTATTGAAACATTGCATCATGAGTAGATAGGTATGTAAAAGTATTAAATTAAGGCAATCATCATTAATTTCGAAAATATACTACGTATGTACTGAAAATATCGCCAAACTGAATAAGTATGTGAAATACTTCAATTACACCATTTTGCATGAAACTTATAACGCTTGTGTTGTTCATTAGAAGAATGGATCAGAAGCAATACCAGGTAATTCTAACAGTGTTGAGTTAACTCCCTTTCTCTACTATGATTAAGTGCTATCAAACCTGTAGGTAGTGTATGTTTGGAATACCTAACTATGTCAGATTCAAGACATGGAGGTAATAAGGAAATGATTTATGGCTCAGTGAATCACATTTGACAAGACTGCAAAAATTTCTCAGGTTCTTAAGGTCTCACTGGACCGTTTATCTGGTGAATTTTCATCCAACAATGACCTATTGCAGAAAAATGAGAATACTTTTACACTGAATATTCAAATAAAACCAGGCTAATGACTTTTGTACAAAGCATGTATGTGAAATTTTGACTGCGGCAATAAAGTTAATTCCTTACACCACTGGCGGCTTTTATTCTGAGCCAACACTGCACCAAACCCTCTTTTTAACATTCATTATTGACAGCAAAGAGCTATTTAGAATATTTTCCTGTGACAATGAGCTAAAAGAATCAGTACGTGTCTATTGCATGAATACAGTTCACTTGTATTATAACAAATTAGCATACTTTTCATCAACCCTCAACAATCTCGCTTTTTAGATATTTACGTCTGTAGCCGAGATACGTAAATACGCAAACCATGTCGGCTGTTCATTTCCAGCTCAAGTTACGCATTTGAACTCCAGTGATAATCTAACTGTGACCGGCAGTCACCAAACAAGCCAACCCATTTTCTTATACATAGGGAATTATAACTTTAATGTCTGTAAATAAGATGAAATCTATGTATTGAACCATTACATCATGAGTAGATATGAATGTAAAAGCATTAAATTAAGGCAACCACCATTGAACTAGGAAAATATTCTAAGTATGTACTGAAAATATCGCTAAACTGAATAAGTATGTGAAATACTTCATTTACATCATAATGCATGAAACTTATAACGCTTGTGTTGTTCATTAGAAGAATGGATCAGAAGCAATACCTGGTAATTCTAACAGTGTTGAGTTAACTCCCTTCTTCTACTATGACTAAGTGCTATCAAATCTGTAGGATGTGTTTGTTTGGAGTACCTAACTATGTCAGATTCAAGACATGGAGGAAATGATTTATGGCTCATTGAATCACATTTGACAAGACTGCAAAAATTTCACAGGTTCTTAAGGTATCACTGGACAGTTTATCTGGTGAATTTTCATCCGACAATGATCTGTTGCAGAAAAATGAGACTACTTTTACACTGAAGATACAAATAGAACCAAACTAATGATTTTTGTAGAAAGCATGTATGTGAGATTTTGACTGCGGAAATCAAGTTAATTTCTCATACCACTGGAGGCTTTTATTCTGAGCCAACGCTGCCACCAACCCCTCCATTTAACATTCATTTTTGACAGCAAGGAGCTATTTGGAATATTTTCCTGTCACAAGGCAGCGGAAAGAATCAGTATGTGCCTTATGCATGGATAAAGTTCACTTGTACAAAAAAAAGTAAGCCCACTTTTCATCACCCCTCAACAATATCGCTTTTTAGATATTTACGTCTGTAGCCGAGATACGTAAATACGCAAACCATGTCGGCTGTTCATTTCCAGCTCAAGTTACGCATTTGAACTCCAGTGATAATCTAACTGTGACCGGCAGTCACCAAACAAGCCATCCCATTTTCAAGTCTAACTCAAAGTACATCTAAACCACATTATATATTTAGCTTCTGTGAGAATTTATAAATGCTAAGCTTGTCATAATTAGGTACATGTCTTCTACCTTAAAAATTAGGGAGGTGTCGAAATACGAAATACGAAACAATCCAGTGAGACCTTAAGAATTTATGTGCCAGTAGGATTAGGCGAAACGCTTATCAGATTCATAACTTTGGACAATTCTGAACAAAATGCAACCTCAACATGTGTAAAATTCACAATCGTCTTTTTCCTATGATGCATGGCAGTTGTCGATGATCGAGAGTCATGATAAAGAGCAACAGCTACGAGACACTTTCTTACTTTCGTCCTACAATTTCCTTATAACAAGTCAATGTATTCATTTTTGATTGCTACTATATCCTATAGTGTTAGTGCCTGGTGATATCAGTGATATCACAGCAAACATAGTATTATTTATGAAATCTCAAAATGTAGTGAATAAAAGAGGTAAAAGAAACCAAGCTGATTCTCTTCGAAAATAACTACATAATATGCATGATAAGTAGTTAACAAAATATGAACGTTGCACATCGTATATGAACTGACCATAACTCTCTGACTGATTTCATGAAGAAGATCAAATCTGTACTAGAACAGAGAAATCTGAGGTAGACTGTAAGGGAAGCAACTCATCAGATAGCATAAACTGTATGGACCAATCTTTGTAAACTGAGCCACATCAGTTGGGAAACTTAAACAATGAAATTCTACACGCAGATTCATCCCATCTGTTGATAAAACACTATGTATGGATAATGTATTTTAAGAACACTAAGAAGGTCAAATTTGCATTAATTGCACACTGGCCAGCACATATTATTTCTGAAGCTGCTGCTATTTAGAAAAAGTTTGTTTTGCTAGTGATTGTAAATTGCATAGAATCAAATCGAAAGCAAACAGAAATTAGGCCAAGTAAAGGAGGGTAAGAGAAATAACACGATGTAAAAAGGGACAGCTGATGCAGAGACATTTGTTCCTGTGAAAGCTCCACAACAATTGTTGCGGCTGAATCTCAAGAAAATCTTTGACGTTGTCCTGGCTAGCTATATCACTTCGGCCGGTGTGCTCCCATACACTTTGAGGCCTTCAAGAAAAACAACTCTTGAACTTCTTATACAGAGGTCATTATAGCTTAAATTCCTTATTTCTTCAATTAAACCACCTTGAATGTCTTCTGTTGTTCATTAGAAGAATAGTAGTAAAGGAAAATGATGTTTCTATTTCAGAGACATAACGCTATTTTCTGGATATTTTCTTCACTAGCCTTTTCTAGCTGAAAATAAGTTTAAAAAATATGTAGTTTTTTTCAGAGCACAAAATAAGGTGACGAAATTTATTTGTCGGTGGATGGGGGTCTCTGATCTAGAAACCTCTCATTTTCCTTTACTACTAACATAACTTAATTTTACGATAATTTATTCATACCCGCTGACTCTCATTGGTAGGATATCCGTGAACATACTATCAATAATTCGGAACTCGCGTATTAAATCGTCCATATCATATTTTGCGCCTCGCAAATAAGATCGTGTCTGATAAAATATTTTTTTTATAAGTGATTGTTGCTGTTTTACAAGCATTTTTTTAGTTTCAAGTCGGTGCTCAATTTTCTTACACGCTGTTGAAAGAGACACACCAACACCAGATATTATTAACAAAAACGGATTTAATGATGCTCCTCTTGACATTATGCCAGAGCTGGTCATAAGCAGTGGTAAATATAATATTACTCGAAGTGTTCTACTGTAATACTTGTAACATCGTTTTACACACCAAAGGATTTTATGATATACTTTATAATATTCCATTAGTGTTTCAACATCTTGTTTTGGAATTTCTTCTGAAATATGATTGAAATCGATAATCTGTTTTTCCATTATACAATATTGGTTTACAATTTTTACACGATTGTAAAAATTCTAGTACCAACAAACTAGAACTTATTATTGTCAGCTAAAAAATCTCTGTATGTACTTGTCATAAACACCTGACGAAGTATCATTGTATCGTTCATCTACTAGTACCTCAGTTTACCTTAACCAACTGCAGGAATCAAACGCATTTTCTACTTCACGTTGATACAAATCTGTTTTATGTACCAAATTACCGTATTCTCTTTCTGTTTCATCATCAAATCCGAGTAAAAATCTTATTTGATCCAACGTAAAATTTTTGAGCACAAGATATTGTCTGATAATTGCGTATGCAACCACGAATTTATTATCATTAATATTTTAAGTTTGTCTCGTTCAATTGTGAGAAGACCAATAGCATAAGTTACTTTTAACATATTTTTTCGTATGGTTTTGTGAGTATTTTCTCAATTTCATCGTAATAATTTCGTACTGAAAATTGTCTAAGGCGCTGGAGCGATGGAAATGGAATATCATCTTCTTCACTTATGTCGTAATAAGAATCAATCTTTTCTTCCAACTTTGTGCTACTTCTTCAAAACACGTTTCTCGCTCATCATTAGTAAGATTACTAATTTCATCGTCAAAATGTCTGATTATCTTTGGAGATCTGTCAACAATAATCGGATCAAATTCTAGTTTTTTATGTATAATTGGCAAAATTGCGTTCGAACACACTTTAATAATTAACTCCGTATCCAACGTCACGGTAACGATTTTAATTAGGGTTTCTTTGTCGTGGTAGTACATAACGAGATACTTAAAAATTTCTGTTTTTTTAAAAAAACTATTGTATAACTTCTTGTTCCTTCTTATTCCTACTATCGTAGATTCCGCTATTTTCTCGATACGATTATGGTTATCATTCATTTATTTTTCCTTCTGCACTTTTCCACCATAAGCTCGTGCTTTTAAGAAGAATAGTCGCATTATCAAATCTATGTTTTTGAAATGAAGCTCAAGCGATATTTTTTTCAACAGGATTTCAACTTGTTTTTGTTCTTCTAGACAATCATCAGGATGACAGTATCTGCTTATAATATCAAAGTTTCCTATTGCTTCTCTCAGTTATTGTCTTCGCATATGCGTAACACGAACAAAATTTTTTTCTTCTTCTGACAATGGAGAGTTTATCATTGGAATTGTAAAATTTTTCGTAGTATTTATCACACGTGCCGCTAGTGATTCGTTCCCAACATCATTTTGGAGTTAAAAATATTATCATAAAATTCTCTCGCAATGGTTATAATTGGTGGTTCTGACATTGTTTTATAGCATTAGATTAAATTTGATCACCGAGTGTATATATTTGAAATGCTGTAAATCCTGGTAACGGATGTTCAGCAGCGATAACATAAACTAGAAAATTCAAGTACTTGTTAGCAGATTTTTCTGTCGGAATCGTAAAATATTATGTTGTTGAGATGTACGTGTTCTCTGTGCTATATAATGTTGCCCATTTGATATAATCATTTCATCCAATTATAAATTCGACCAACACTAGAGTTTAATTGACCTCGTAAATGAAATTGCCAAATAGCAACTGCAGTGGGACATTTAATTTTAATCCAAAACTTTTCAACTTCTCCGATTGTCGTCCATTCCTGTCTATCAGAGAAAGCGTGATGAGGATAGTTTTCAGGATAATGTGTTGATGCGCTTACCTCAAACCCAACTCGCTTGTGAGTTGCCTTAAAAAGTGTAGGAATATACCCAACATTGTTTTTGGTTCGTTTAACAACACCGGGTAAGCCACCAACATACGCTTTATTTGTCAGGGTTAACTGGAAAATATGTCGTCGTTATTTTGTTGCTTCTCATGTTTATGTTGCCTGCCATTGGTCCACCCGATCTTTTAAAATATGGGGCAAGTTCTTCTTTTAACTGAGCATAACTAATAGCACCAGTTTCATTAGCTGGTGGCGAGGTTGTCGGTAATCCAGTTATTTTTGAGTTATTGCTCATTATCACTTTACCTGTCATTATGTTGCTGGCCTTGTTAAGCTTGTGATCATCAATAGATGTTAGCTGAGCATAACTCACCGCTTGTATATTATCAACATTTGCTGGCGGATATACAGTTTCCAACCGAATAATGTTTTTACTCGACATGTTAATATGACCTATAAACGTTCCACCAGTTTTGTCTACCTTGTTGCCATCCACATACTTCAACTGTAAATAACTTACTGCTTGGGTATGATATAAGTTTGCTGGTGGATACCAGGTCTCCAAGTTTATAATTTTTTTCCTGACATATCTAAGTTACCGCTTAAATTCCTCCTGTCAGTGACAGTTTATTATCTGCAACAGATCTTAGTTGTGCATAACTGACAGCTTGTGTATTAACAACATTTATTGGCGGATAATTTGTTTCTAAACCTAGTACTCGTTGATTTGACATAGATAGATTTCCTGTCATTTTATCGCCAGGATTTTTTAGGTAGCCTGATAAATCAACAATACCGTTTGTTATTGTACTTACAGCCGACGAATCTCCTAATGTTGTTCAAAATTTTGTATAATAGCTCATTACTTTTTATTGTCTGACAATTTTATATCAACTAATTTGTAAATTGTCGATATTAAATTTTGACACAGAACGGCTGGTGTAACATAAACACAACAACGAACTTCCAGATTGTCATTATCTTATTGTTGGGACAACTGGATCGCGGAAAACAAACTTGCTGATGAATGTACTGCTGGACAATAATTGTAACTATGACAGAGTTTACATTTACACAATTAATCCACAACAAGATAAGTACGAGCTACTTAACGAATATAATAACAAACTTCGTGATGATCTTGAGGCTGGTGAAGATTTTTAATCATCAGACAAACAGACGAGCTTACCCCAGTTAATCAACTTGATTCAGATGAACATAAGATAGTTGTTTTTAATGATATTCCGCTAAACAATGTGGAGATGAATAAAATAATTTTTTTTCACTGTCGCGTGTTAAAAAATCTAACTCTGTTTATCTTGCCCAAGGAATTTATAACGTCGACAGATTTATCAGACGAAATACTGGTTGTTTTATATTATTTCCAGGACTGGACAACGTTGACGTTAGAAATATTGCAAACCAGCAATGTGGCGACGGAACAAAAGATAAATTTATTGAACTATATCATGAAGCAACAAAAGATAAATATAATGTCTTTTTATTCGATAAACTTGCACGTGATCCAAGCAAAATGTTCCGCTGTTGTATTGACAACTATCTGCAGTAGTTTTATCAAACATCTTTGATATTAAATGGATAAACGAGCAAAGTACAGAAAGCATATGGAAGACCTGAAAAAACGTGTTCAGTCTCAGGCAGAATTTAAGAAAAAGTTCAAGAAGCAACGAAATCGACAAATAGTTGCCGCAGAAGAAAGAGCTATAGCTCTTAAACTGATTACTGAGACTTTACTTGGAAAACCACCTGAAACTAAACCAGAAGAAGAACTTAAAAAACTGCAGGATAAAGGTATAATTGGTATGGTTAAGGAACAACAAGAGGCCCCTGTTCAAAAAATTGTTGCAAGATCTGAGGAAGAAAGACAAAGATTGGCTGAGGCACATCTAGCACATATTGCTGATCCAGCTGCTAGACAAGCTGAACTAAATCGGCTGATCAATAATCCACTTGCATTTGAACAAAGATTATCAGAAGCAACACTAGTTGATCCAATTGAAAGAAAGTTGAGAGAGGTGACGGGAAAAAGTGAAGAATCAAAAAGTGAAAGTGAAAGATTGTTGAAGAAGATGTATGAGAGAGAAAAAACTGAGAAAGAAGCTTTTAGAAAAGAGCATGGATTAGATATCCAAGATATAGAAAGATTCGAAGAGGCTCTATGAAATACAAATGGTGAAATAAGAGATTGTGAGCATAAAGGATTTAACAAAAACCAGAATTTTAAAAATTCAAGAGTATATGATGTTCAGAAAGACGATTACAACGTTGATGAAAAAATTGAAAAGTTAACGCAAATAAGAGAAGACGTAAGAAATATATCGACAAGGTAGCACTAGAAAATGAAAATTACCACGATAGTATTAGAAAATACCGATACGGGATTATTGCTGATCTTTATATCAGAGCTATTAATAATATAAAAAATAGTGTATACAGTCATCACGCTAAAGCTTTGAGCACTGAAGTTAAACATATAGATTAAGAACGTATGAGGGCTAATTTGGTTGTCCCGAGGGATATAACCGATCGTCTTGTCAGACAAGCAGAACTAAGTCGGCTGCTTGATAATCCAAATGAACTTGAGAAAAGGTTAAGAGAGTTGAAGGAGGATAAAGAAGAAAAAATTTCTGATCCAGTCGCTGAATTTGAAGAAAAGAAACGTAGGTATATAATTTTGGCTCGACAAAAAGTAGCAGATGACGAATATGAGAATTTTCTAATTTATGGATCAAAGGAAGATGTTGAAAATTTCTGGAACTGGAATCAAACTAAATACGATGAACTACTTACAGATACAAAAAATTTCATGGAGGTAGGTGAGAGAGCTCTCCCTGATATTTATAAACTTCAGATTACTCAAAGAGATGATCTTGATCCACTTTATAGAAAGTACGGAACTGGTATTATTGCTAAGGCGTTTATTGATACAGCAGAAAAAATTAAACATGGGATATATCAAACGTTTGAACAACCTGAATGGAGTTTTAGGAAAATATTTAAATTGGAAGATTATTACCGTTACGTGAGAGATGAGGTTGGATCTTGTACTAGAACTGGATTTGGAGTTAAAGTATTTACATCAGTTACTGAAATTATTGGTTGATGTGTCAAATCTTGCTCAGTTTAACGATAACAAAAAGTATCTTTTTAACGCTGTAATTGTTTTTAGCAAATACGCGTTTAGTGTACCCGTTTCCAATAAGTCAGGAAAGTAGATAACTGATGCACTAAAATAAATAATAACAAGAACAAAAAGAAACCAAACAGAATCTGGACCAATCACGGAGCAGAGTTTTTTAATAAATAATTTGAGCAGTTTTTGGAACAAAATAACATCAAAAAACATGTTTCAGGAAATGAAGGTAAGAGCGTTATCGTCGAGCGATTTTATCTTACACTAAAGGAGCTGATACATAAACATTTGACAGCCAAAAATGCAAAATGAATATATTGACAATCTTCAGCAAATTGTTAATAAATATAATAACTCAAAGCACAGATCAATAAAAATGTCACCAAACGACGCAATTAAAAATCCGATATTGGCAAACGAAAACATGTACCGCAGACATAAATTTTAAGTTGGTGATAAAGTTAGAATCTCTCCGAAGAAAAAAAAAAAACATTTGTAAAAGGATTTACTCCAAACTGGAGAGAAGAAGTATTTGTTGTTGATAAAGTTTTACTGGCAATACCGGTTACCTATGCACTACAAGATTTAGCCGGGGAACCGGTAATTGGTAGTTTTTACGAACAAGACCTTCAGAAAACTGAACAAGATATATTTGTTATTGAAAAAGTTATCCGGAAAAAAGGCAATGAAAGTTTAATTAAGTGGAGAGGATACAGCGATAGATTTAACAGCTGGGTACGAACTAAATCTATAACATCGACCTTGTTGTAATATTGTTATAAATTTGCCCCTACTTTATCAGTACAGATTTACATCTGACCGGTCTACACAACGACATTACATGTAATTTTCTTGTATTATCGACTGGAATTAAATTGAATATTTTCACAAAAACAAAATCGTATTTTATGCTCATTTGCTGGCCAGTTATTTTCAGATTAAGAATGGCTTTATAAGTTGCCAAAATATTTGTTGCTCGGTAATAGTAAAATTAAATTTTATTATTTTTTTGGCGATATGATACTTAACATTATATCGTCCAGTTGTCGGTCTGCTGTAATTTGTTTTTTATCAACCACGTCATTTTTCATCGTCAATGTTAAATAAAATGTCATTCTCTGTATAACCAACCGACTCATATTTGATATCTCTTGCGCAAGCATCTCCTCCGCGATCGTATCGCGGTGTAAAATTATCGTCTGCATATATATATATATATATATATATATATATATATATATATATATATATATATATATATATATATATATATATATATATATACAAGAGAGAGTATATATATATATATATATATATATATATATATATATATATATATATATATATATATATATATCAGCAAGTCGTTTAATTAAATCCATATTATAATATATTTTTATCTAATTTATAATAATAAATGACTACAGAGATGAAATCTCCTGAGATAAAATATTATTAGAAAGTTGATATATTAAATTGCAAAGAATTAGCTGAAGCAGTGCGAAAATCTCTCTCGGGATAGAGTTCTTATTCTGTTGACGTTATTGTATGGCAAGGTGATTCTGATAAAATTCTTCTAACAGCAGCAGAAACAAACTTAATGACAGTACATTTATAACTCTGAAATTTAATAAAGATGATGTTTTGATGTTTGCTCATAATTGTCTTACCAGAACCGAGTTAGAAAATATATTTGAAAATAAATCTGTCAAAGGTCGACATTGAAATTGCTGATTTTGTTTTACCGTCGGCAACATGTTTTACTCGCCGTGAATTAAATTTATGATATTTTGCAGCAGCTTCATCGATTCAAATCTTATTTCTTCTCCAGTTTCAAGATTTGATGAAATAGTTGGTCTTATGTAATTTTTAAAATTATTAGGACCACCTGATCCACGTTTAGGGTTTTCTTTTAATGTAACTAAATCTAGATTTTAAAAACGATTGTCGGTTTTAATGCCATTTATATCATCAATAACTAGATTATTTAAAATAGCGCCGTTGAATGTTTCATAGATGAAGCGGTGACTGTAATAACCAACTTTATCAGTTCTTATTCCACGAACTACTATATGTAAATAACCATCACTTTGTAAGTTTCCTAGCACCTTTTCAGTCTTTCTTCTTTGAATAATTCCGCAATCGTTAGCCTCATACAAATCAAACTTTGGATGCGGTTGAAATTCATTTTGCAATGCTAGATCTTCAATATTATCATCATTTATTGATCCATTTACACTATAAACTCTTTGTCTGGGATGTTACCGCAGAACAAAGTATAAATAAAATCTTTTCTAAACATTTCAACTATCTCTGCATCGTTTCCTCTAACACTTATGATCATTCCAGCAGGTGTTGATTTACCAAACGGCCTTTGATATCTCACGTGAATCACCGAACCAAGTGCATTTCCGGCATAATGATCATAAATTGGATGTGCGTGATATTCTTCCTGTTCCTCTGATGTCAATCTCATGTAACTCAAATTTTCTTCTATTATTTTATATAGCATTTATATCTCTAATGGATTGTCAATTATATATATATAT
>JAECUM010070172.1:0-18638 GCA_016617855.1 Megalonaias nervosa | reverse complement strand
AGTCAATCAGAGTCAATCAGAGAAAAACATCGTTTTTTAAGCCACTTCCACTTCTCAGTTGAAGACGAGGCCAGCGTTTCACAGGTGCTCGAAGCGAGCTTAATGTTCACACACACACACACACACACACACACACACACACAAATAACCTGAAGGGAAAAAAATTCATATTGGGTGACAAAATTACCTCAGATTACCCACATGACCAGTCCTGGTATAGGACCCTGCCTCTCATACTGTAAGAGGGTCCTATGTCAGTACGGGTCATGTGGGTTAATCTAGGTACTTGTGTTGCTCTATACGATTTTTTTTCCAGTTATTGCATTTTTTAAACATTAAGGCCGCGTCGAGAACCTGTGCACCACTTCAGTTTTTAAAAAGTCAAAATCCATACTTGCACGATAGAAATCATCGTCCACAAAGACTGTTTCGTTGTTTTCAGGCAGAACACGATTTTGTTCTTCATTTTCATCAATGTTTAGGACTGTACACAATCAAATGCCATTTTGCACTGTACCATCATGTCTTCAAATCAAGATATGTAAGCAGATGATATTTGATTATTTCATTTCTTGCATTAGCAAAGATTCTCATTTATTTAAAAAATCAAGTATTTGTTTCATAATTAAAGTCTCACGTAGGAAGACAGGTGTTTATACATTTTCTAATACCGCATTTGGCAGGTGTGTGTTAAAATGCTGTGCTGCTAACGCGAAGGTTGTGTGTTTGATCCAAACTTTGGCCACAAAATGTTTGGGGTTTTTTCTTCTCCTTTTTTGTTTTATATTATTCTGCAAAACAAATTTCAAAATTCCATTTTGTAACCGTGTACAGTTTTCATGTCATACATTAGTACATACACACACTAATGAATGTTTCAGAGTACCATCATGTCCTTCACATAACATATGTAAGTAGACGATGTTTATCTATTCATTTAAAGTGTATTTTACTTGTAGCATTAACAAAGACATTTATTTGAAAAAGGTCCAGTATTTGGTTCATAATGAAAATTTTGCGTAAGAAGTATGAGCGATCCTTTATTCTAACTAAAGTCCTCATTGAGTATCATGTACAGAAAAGCAGTGCAGGTGGGAGTGGCTTTAAAAACAAAAGGGTTCATACAGGTATGAACCCCAAAAATTCAAATGGCTGGCTAATCAGATTGCTGTAAATCGTAATGACGAAAGAAAAATTTAAATATATGACGTTGGGTGCCAGTATTTTGACGACATCATTTCAAATGACGTTGGGTGCCAGTACTTTGATGGCATCAGTTCAAATGACGTTGGGTGCCAGTACTTTGATGGCATCAGTTCAAATGACGTTGGGTGCCAGTACTTTGATGGCATCATTTCAAATGACGTTGGGTGTCAGTACTTTGATGGCATCAGTTCAAATGACGTTGGGTGCCAGTACTTTGATGGCATCAGTTCAAATGACGTTGGGTGCCAGTACTTTGATGGCATCAGTTCAAATGACGTTGGGTGCCAGTATTTTGACGACATCATTTCAAATGACGTTGGGTGCCAGTACTTTGATGGCATCAGTTCAAATGACGTTGGGTGCCACTCTTAATATAAAGTATGCTACAAACCTTGCCTTAATGTTTATAAAGTGTAATTCTTTACGGACGGCTCTGAAAAAGTAAACACACAATATAAAAACGAGACGCATGTATCATATTCATGTTTCATACAGAGGTGAGAAAAACGATAAATAATTGAATATAATCGATGAACAAAAGCTGATTCTGGAACAGATTTCGATGAGATTTCTTAAGATTGATTAGATGTTCCCAAATACGTTTGATTAATAGACATTTTCATTAGCTTCAGGAAATTTGTAAAACAAATGACACATTCATTCAAACGAGAGGTCTTGAACAGCTTTTATAAAGATATTTTCGTAAGTTCGCTGGAATTTTCTAAAATATTTAAAATAAATTTTAAATTATTCATTATCTTCACAATGATATTTTTTCTTCTAATTTATATATTTTAATAGCTTTCATAAAGAGTTCTCAGTAGCATCTACACGTATATGTTGCATGTGGAACAGCTTTCATGACAATTTTCAAATGTAAAAAAAACAAAACATTCGTCACCAGCTTAATGAAGATTTTGTCTTGTTTCGCTCTTTTTTACCAAATGTGTGAGTCTAAACATCGGTATTTTGCTTGATTATCAAAGAGATATCGCATGTGTTCAACAAGGTCATATCACCTTTACACCTATAGAAATCATCATCATAAATTACTTTGGGAAATGTACCCGTCAAATTAGACATAGATGTCACTTTTCCTTTGTGGTATAAATAATGTATTTCTCAAAACATTATATCATGTGAAACTAAATGAACGGTGAACAAGTTTCTAACATAAATATTCCCCATCTCCGCCTCATCCAAACCCTACCCTGTGATGGAGATCAAAAGCGTATAAATCTGAAAATAGTGTAACAAACATAACTGGTCAGTATGCACATCTTCTAATGATGACCATAATATGTACTAAGTTTCGCACTAATCCACTAACAACTGCAAGACCAGCTGCATTCACAAACGTCTGCCATGCATTGCATCCAGGTGTATGAAAAAAAATGGGCCGATAATGTGCCATAACTCTTGCAAAACTCATGGGAGCATAAAGTCTTGCCATTTTTGCCAATATGTACAACTTTACACGATGACCGTAATATGTACGAAGTTACACAGCGATCCATAAAAAAATAGCAAGACAAGTATGTTCGCAAAATTGCGTCTTACACCCTATTCAGCTGAAGAAAGGGCAATAACTCGTCTTAAACTCCATTCAGCTGAAGAAAGGGCAATAAATCGAAATATAACTGCAAGAGCAAAGAGATTTTTCATCATGCGCACCTTCAAATGATGACGATAGCATAAACAAAGGTTTATCGCCATCCATAGAAAGGTGTGATCGTAGTTGAGTCATACACTGCACAAGGCTTAGGGTCAAACAGGGCAATAAGTCGGAACGTTGTGTGACTACTTGCGTTCAGACGATTCGGTGTCAACCACTGCATTCAGGTGCAAGGCAAAAAGCGCAATAACTCTTGCAAAAATTATCGATACGCAAACATCTTCTGTTCATGGCTATACTATTTAAAAAAAAAAAAAAAAAAAAAAAAAAAAAATTATGGCATTCCATATAAAATTGCGGGACAAGATTATATAATAGACTCCTTTATAGTGCATGGCAAATGGGCAATAACTCTTGCAAAAATTGTCGATACACACATCCTCTGACTATAGTATTAAAAAAACAATTTCTGGCATATAAAATTGCGGAACTAGATTATATAATACACCGCCTTATAGTGCATGGCATAAGGGCAATAAGTAACAAGCATTGCGTGAGCTAAATGATTTCTCCATATGTTCAATCTGAAATGTTAAACCATAATATACGCAAGGTCTTATCTCTATTCACTGAAAACTCTGAGAGCAGTTGCAACCTTAGCGAGGTGAGAAAGGTGCGGAAGTTTTTAGTTTGTTTAGAACAGATTATAATTAATGCATATTATTTAATAATAAATTTTATTTTCAAGAGAACCTGTAGTTACGTATGAATATTTGACAATTTTTTCAGTGATATAGAAATTAGATTTGGGGACCCATTGTCCTCATTTAACACAGGGCCCGCACATCACGAAATCCGCCGCTGCTGAGAGTAAATGTGTTCCCATGATTCTGTCAAATATAAGATCTGGCTGAAGACCAGATCGGGAATTAACGCAAACAAATAATAACAGGTGCCCAGTGATTTGTCCATATGTGCACCTTCTTTCTAATGTTCGTGACACTTTCCAATTTCATAGCTATCCACTGAAATTTGTCAAACTATTTGCATTTAGAAGATTCAGTGCAATATTCAGTATTCAACTGCATGCCATAAAGGGAAATAACTATTCCTGAAAATGATTTGTCTATATGCTCATCTTCAGATGATGTCCACACTGTTTACAGAGTTCGACGGAACTCTAACAAAACTGCGAGACTAGATGCAAGAAGATCGTATTATATACTGCTATTATATACTGCATTAAGCTACAAGATCAAAATGGGCAGTGACAAGCAAAGCGATTTGTCGACTTGTGCATCTTCAGGTGGTGTCCATAATTTTATCAAGTTTCAGGTCATGAAAAACAGTGACCAGTCGCGCTTAGGAGATTCATGCATTCATTCCAGTAAACTACAACATAATAGTGGCAATATCTCCAGCAGAAATTATGAGAGAAAAGTGACTTGTCGAAATTTCTATCTTCAAGTGATGACCTTAATATTTAATGAGTGTTAAGGCGATCATTTGAATATTGCCTGATCGATTGCATTGACAAGCTTGTGTCACAAGCTATTTAAGGCTAGTAGGGCAATCCAGTGAACATTGCCGGATCGATTGCCTTGACGAGATCGTGGCATAATAATTAGGGCAATAATTGTAACAATAATTGAGACAACAAAGTGTTTTGCTTTTGTTTATATTTTTTGTTTTTATTATGTTTTTGTTTTTAGATACGTACATCATTAATATCTTCCAAATTTCCTGCAATCCATAGAAAACTGCAGGACTTGTTGCGCTAATGAGATTAAGAAAAAAAACATTCTATTTATACCCGCAACTATAGAGGTAAACAAATTGGGGATAGTTTATCGCGCCAAGAATTACATTTCCCAAACCTTGTCCAACCTAAATCTCTTTCACTTCAGCTGAGAAAGGTAGGAATATTCTGTAACAAATACTTCTTTATTCTTATTCTTAATCAGTAATTAATTTCATGTACTTTCTATTTTAATTGATGCTTTATTTTTAATAAGTTTAAAAGCCACAACTTTAAATGTCCAAACAAATGTGTTTAAAAGCATGCAAAGTGAAAGCGTCGTTGGCAACTGTTGATTTTGCAACCATACTATGAAATCCCATGATAGTACTCAACAACAAATGTTTAGTACTCTATAACAAAAGGTTAGTACTTAACACCAAAGTGTTGCTACTCAACACCAAAGTGTTAGTACTAAACACCAAAGTATTTAACGGGTTGTCCATCACGAGCAGCATTTATGAGGCTAAATAAAGCAATTATTTAAATCACCACGCTCAGTGTCTTCGACGTCTATTTAATGATATTTGTATAATTTTAAACAGTAACTAAGTTTCATATCATGTCTACCGCAAGGCCCGGCCCTAGGATGTGCGGGGCCCAAGGCAGCAAGCGACGAGCTCGGGGCCCCAAGCAAAAAAATTGCATTGCGGAGAAGCGCGGGGCCCAAGGCGGTTGCCTCGTTCGCCTTGCCCTAGGGCCGGGCCTGTCTACCGCTAGCAAACTACTTAACAACATTAATTCCTACAGACCCTGAGTATCTACTTGTCATGAAAATTGTTGATTTTATAAGTATTCTAACTCATTCATGGAGAATTATGTTTGTTTCGTACATGTAAAAACATTTTCTGGTGTTTTAAACGTCTGTATCATAGACTTCCGATGACAATTTCGTAAGGGCGACATAATAAAATGATCTGTATTTAATTCGTCAGCAAATATATGGTGTTATCACAAAAGATTTAAAGCTTAATCAAACTTCAGGTATCTAACATTTCCTCCCTTTCTTCAAGGTCTTTATTATCCTCGTTTTTCCAAGCATTTTCTGTCGTCTTGCGATTTTCCGCTGTCACGATTGCGTTCCCATTACTTAATGCAATGGACTGTCCAAAGTCTCTGCTACTCCTACTACCCCGTGTCCAGCCGACTGATGTTTTCGTGAACTTGGTACTGAGGGATCTGGCGTCATTGAACCGATTGAATTTTTTTTTTAGAACCGCTCGCACCTGAAACAGAAGTAACCATGTAGAATTACAAACATCTTCTAAGATAAACCTCTTCTTTACTAAATAACAATATTTGACCCCATATGGTTAGTTTAAACATGTATTATTGCATCAAAATTTATGTAAGGCAAACGAATATATATATATATATATATATATATATATATATATATATATATATATAGTAGTATATATATATATATATATATATATACACTATATATATATATATATATATATATATATATATATATATATATATATATAAGAGTGAAGTCAACAAGCTTTGTATATTTTAACAAAATAATTTATTTCCCTAGAAAATAATGTAAAAATTGGAAAATAGGACTTACGGTTTGTGAATATAAGCCAAAATTTAATCCTAAGAATGAAAAATTCAAGTCCTATCACTAAATAGTTCTATTAGAATCCAGGTTCGAATCTCGACAACATTCCAATATGGAAGGCGATGACGTCGGATGTGGTCCATGTACAAATAGCAACAATTCCTCAATTGAATCACAGTTTATATTTCCGAATAATTCAGAATAAATTTCCACTGAATTTCTTTCTCCCAGAATTTATAAAACAGTAGACTCGTTTGGTTTTCTAGAGAATAAATTATTAAATTCCAATAACAAATGAACTACAAAAACAATCTGGTTTCAACAATGAATACCTATCCGGCCTTCTAGGTTTCCGAAATACAACTGACTGACGAGCTCTCAGAAAGTGTTATTATATCCAACAAATTATCATCCCGTTCTCGCGAGATAGATTACGTGGTCTCTTAACACTCGAACAACGCAATAGCAAAAATGCAATTCGTCACGTAGAAAGAACCCCTATCTACTATCACTCTGAAATAAATTTAAAAATAACACATTGTTTATTCAGACTAAACGAAATGACCTTGGCAAAAGCCAATCGTTTTCGCGTAGCTCTTAAACTACCGCGGACGAAGGTAAACTAAAAATATTGCAAATGTAACACGTTTTACGTCTTAGATAAACAACATTACTGAAAAAGAATTTCGAATCCCGTGAAAATAATCACTGCAATAAAATGTAATGAAACAAAAATAAAATAAAAAGAATTTTAAAACTAACGCACAAGCAATTTAATTACATATACATAACAATAGCGAGAGAGATTGATTGATGTGTGTGTGTGTGTGTGTGTGTGTGTGTGTGTGTGTGTGTGTGTGTGTGTGTGTGTGTGTGTGTGTGTGTGTGTGTGTGTGTGTGTGTGTGTTGAATTGGCATGGTCTAGGTTTTCTAATTTGCTGATATTGTACTTCCATATTACCTCAGAATAAGATCATAGTTTTTTTATGCCATTTTTCAGCAAATGATAGGCGATCTGGTAAAGGAAGGAACTGAAAGCAACTCCGCCCCACGGGACTTTTAATTAATTGTGTTAATGACTAATGTGTTACGTATTAGTAAATCATATTTTTATAATGAATTGCTACATTCCCATTTTGAATTAAGATGTTTTGTGCAATGAGTCGATTTAAAAAGGGGGTAATAATGTTACTATATCAATATAAAAGTCACAGTGTCTTAAGCAATATATGCCTTTAAATATCATATGATCTACCCTTAGAAATGAACTGGTCCTCGTTTTCATATACAATGCCTAGCGTAAAAGAATGGTACATGTAGTTTCCCAAAATAGATCCTATCTATAACTGTACAGTAAACACAATCCAGTCTACATTCCCCTTTTTATTTGAAACTCTCTAATACAATAGAAAGTTCATAATACTTACACACAAAAAGTTAAAATACGTGTTTTGGCCTTTTTCGATAGCACTACACATCTAGCTAAATAAAATTAATAAATAAATCATTACGGAAAAAGAGAATTAAATAAAAATAGTTTTATAGTACTTGTATATATCCAAAAAGACCGAAAACAGTGTATAGTCAAATCCATGATAGATTCCGATATTACTACGAATAGTGGCTTTTTTTAGAACTTTTTTTAGTCTATATGCTTCATCACTTTTTTATGAAACTTTCGATTGAATTTTAGGGATTATTATGTAAATCTGATTGTCCGCAAATTACCTCTCCATTCAGGAAACAGTAAAATACAGCAACAAAGAATCCCTGAAATGAAAACAAAAAATGGTGCATGGAAGAAAATGAAGGAATATATTTCTATAACATATAAATGAACGCATGTTTCATTGTATTTTCAACATTCCTCCGTAGATGAAAACAAAAAATTTCCTGCGATTTAATTCATTGTAATATATAAGACTGATCAGTCTCAAAGATAATGAAGTTAATGATTAGTCGTCTAAAAGGGTGTAGTAGCGAATGTGCTAATGTGAAAATAATGCAACCTATTAATAATGGAAATCACGTGGGTTTTGTTAGTGTGAAAATAATGTAACCTATTGATAATGGAAATCACGTGGGTCTTGTTAATGTGAAAATGATGTAACCTATTGATAATGAAAATCACGTCGGTCTTGTTAATGTGAAAATAATGCAACCTATTGATAATGGAAATCACGTGAGTCTTGTTGATGTGAAAATAATGTAACCTGTTGATAATGGAAATTACCTAAGACATATAATTGTAAAGAGCATTAAATCTATTGATAATGGAAATAACCTAGGACAAATCATTATGAAGATATTTTTACCTACTGATAATGGAAATCACAAAAAATGGCGAAGAAGGGCGTACCTATTGATAATGGAAATCATGTGGGACACATAAGTGTGAAGAAAGTTTTATCTATTGATAATGGAAATCAGGTGGGACATATAATTATACGGAACGTTTTACCATCTGGTAATGGAAATCACGTACGAAATTTTAGGTTTTGTCTCCTGATAATAGAGATTACATGGAACATAAAATTATGAAAAAAGTTGTATCTCCTAAAAATGAAAACCACGCAGGACATTCAAACGTGAAGAAAGTTTGATAACGTGTGACATAACACCTGTGAAGAAAGTTTTATCTAATGATATTGGAAATCACGTTCGACATATAACTTTGAAGAACGTTTTCCCTATTGATTGCGAAAATGACGTTTGACATATAATTATGAAGAAAGCTTTACCTGGAAGGACTGTAGGACAGCATTAATGTACAGAAAAACAGTTTTGACCGTTTGACCATCGCTAGGGGGCGCTATGAAAAGCACGTATGTTATTCCCAGAAGCGGTATCAATATGATTGTAGCTTTCACGGCTTTTCTGGAAAAAAAGAATACTCGTGTATAATTAACCTTACTGAACTTCCTCAGTTTAAGTAATCCAATACTAGGTTATATTAATTAGTACAGAATCCAAACTAGGTTATATGAACTGATACAGAATCCAAACTAGGTTATATGAATTGGTACAGAATCCAAACTAGGTCATATGAACTGATACAGAATCCAAACTAGGTTATATGAACTGATACAGAATCAAAACTAGGTTATATGAACTGATACAGAATCCAAACTAGGTTATATGAATTGGTACAGAATCCAAACTAGGTTATATGACCTGATACAGAATCCAAACTAGGTTATATGAACTGATACAGAATCCAAACTAGGTTATATGAATTGATACAGAATCCAAACTAGGTTATTATGAACTGACACAGAATCCAAACTAGGTTATATGAACTGATACAGAATCCAAACTAGGTTATATGAATTGGTACAGAATCCAAACGAGGTAATATGAACTGATACAGATTCCAAACTAGGTTATATGAACTGATACAGAATCCAAACTAGGTTATATGAACTGATACAGAATCCCAACTAGGTTATATGAATTGGTACAGAATCCAAACTAGGTTATTATGAACTGACACAGAATCCAAACTAGGTTATATGAATTGGTACAGAATCCAAACGAGGTAATATGAACTGATACAGATTCCAAACTAGGTTATATGAACTGATACAGAATCCAAACTAGGTTATATGAACTGATACAGAATCCAAACTAGGTTATTATGAATTGATACAGAATCCAAACTTGGTTATATGAATTGGTACAGAATCCAAACTAGGTGATATAAATTGATACAGAATCCAAACTGAATCCAAACTAGGTTATATGAATTGGTAGAGAATCCAAACTAGCTTATATGAATTGATACAGAATCCAAACTCGGTTATATGAATTGAACCAAAATCCAAACTGGGGTATATGAATTGGAACAGAATCCAAACTAGGTTTATATGAATTGGTACAGAATCCAGACTTGGTTATATGAATTGATTCAGAATCGAAACTAGCTTACTTGCATTGATACAGAATCCAAAACTAGGTTATATAAACTGAAACAGAATTCAAACTATCTTATTTGCATTGATACAGAATCCAAACTAGCTTATTTGCATTGATACAGCATTCAAACTAGGTTATACGAATTGATACAGAATCCAAAACTAGGTTACATGAATTGATACAGAATCCAAACTAGCTTATTCGCATTGAATCCAAGCTATCTTATATGAATTGATACAGAGCTGGTCAAAAGGATACTTATTACTTGAAACAAACTTTTACTTGTAAAGCAAAATATGCGTTTGGGTTGAAAGAATAGGCTTGGGAGTTTAAATTATTGATTTTATAACTCATTTAACAATGGCAATATAAATCTTTAATGAGAATGACTAACTGGTAGAAACGGAAATATTTATTTATGAGAAATCTGGGGAAATAAATAAATACAAATGGGTTAAATGTATGAAATTTCTTTTTAAAAATATCAGTTTTTAAAAATTGCAATTTTTCAGGTTTGTTAATTATAACACTTACAAAGAAAATCATAAACTTCCATACATTCACTGTAATAAAAGTAGAGAAAGTTCATCGAAAGATTTATACGGTACAGATTCGTTCATCTTAGGTTTCTGTATATTGCCTATGTACCGTATATACTCGCGTATAAGTCGGATCCCACTGAAAACTGCATAGACCCAGATCTACCGTCGCATAATGCGGCAACATATATGGGTCTATATAGCCTTGATAGGACTAATCAGTGAAACAGTCAACACAGACCTTGATCTGCAACCCGTATTATACAACTGTAGACCAGGTATCTGTTGTTTACAGATGGACTCCGATCTGCAACCCGTATTATACAACTGTAGACCAGGGCATCTGTTGTTTACAGATGGACTCCGATCTGCAACCCGTATTATACAACTGTAGACCAGGGTATCTGTTGTTTACAGATGGATTCCGATCTGCAACCCGTATTATACAACTGTAGACCAGGGCATCTGTTGTTTACAGATGGACTCCGATCTGCAACCCGTATTATACAACTGTAGACCAGGGCATCTGTTGTTTACAGATGGACTCCGATCTGCAACCCGTATTATACAACTGTAGACCAGGTATTTGTTGTTTACAGATGGACTCCGATCTGCAACCCGTATTATACAACTGTAGACCAGGGCATCTGTTGTTTACAGATGGACTCCGATCTGCAACCCGTATTATACAACTGTAGACCAGGGTATCTGTTGTTTACAGATGGATTCCAATCTGCAACCCGTATTATACAACTGTAGACCAGGGTATCTGTTGTTTACAGATGGACTCCGATCTGCAACCCGTATTATACAACTGTAGACCAGGGCATCTGTTGTTTACAGATGGACTCCGATCTGCAACCCGTATTATACAACTGTAGACCAGAGCATCTGTTGTTTACAGATGGACTCCGATCTGCAACCCGTATTATACAACTGTAGACCAGGGTATATGTTGTTTACAGATGGACTCCGATCTGCAACCCGTATATACGCGGTATTTTGCAGGTTAACTAAAAGGTCCTTTTGGAAGAACTTTTTGTTTGCTCGTTACCTGCAACGGAATTAGAATCCAGTGTTTGCTTTTTGTTTTTCTCCCCAATAATGGAAAGGTTTCCCGGGGTGGGGGTGTGTGGTTGGGGTGGGGTGGGGGGCACTACGCGTGTCATTCCATGTCAGCTTCATAAATGTCCCAGTGTTGCATTATTTGTATTTACCTCAAACATCCAAATTTAAAAAAATTATTTTCTTATTGCTTGTTCCTGTCTGAAATGTCGATTCATGTGAAATCGTATTACCTGTACTGTCTCAGTTCCCAGGAATGTGATGCTCGGAGTTTGGTTATCAAAATCCAAATAATCGATGCCAAAAATAATATGTTGACCTGCAAGAGAATACAAAAGTACTCTATCTTTGACTTTTTGTTTTAAAGAAACTAACTTCTCGACTCAGATCCATCTTTATGCAAAAAAATAATCAAGGCTAGTTACTATGAAGCACTTTTATCGGATTTTGTTTGACACTCGAAAGAAATAATAATACAAGATAAAGAGACCGTAGGAACTGAAGAAGTGCATATTTTGTAAGGCAGAAGTGAAATATAAACGTAATAATGTGTACACGCGATTTACTTTCGCGTTGCTCCTTAATGGGTTTTTGGTGTTTTGTTTTGTTTCGCTTTGTTTGGGGGGGGGGGGAGTATTTTTTTGGTTTATTTTAATGAATTATATGCTTCCAGTTATTTTCTGAAATTAAAGCGTTTTTAGAATCTGAAGATATTCTGATGATTAACCTGCACCTGTTATAAGAATAAGTTAAAATATGGACAATAAACAAAGGTTAAAAAAAATTCAACAAATCTATTATTAAACAGTTTTATTAAGAACTAAACGTCCTACTCTTCAGCATTCATGAAGTCATTACAACTGAAAATCGACTACACACCACATGGACAAACATGTATAATCCATTTTCAAGCTTCATTATTTCGTGAATCTTGTAAAATATGAAGTTGAATTTGTATAATTACTTTTGTTAAACAAATAACAACGAATCTCAAAAAATAAATAACAGGAGTATATCTTACCTATTGTTTCTAAATATTGTCAAAGTACACAAGAAGCATGCATGAATACATAAGCAGATTCTTTCTGGTGCTCTGAACTTCTGGCCTCTGACGACAATCCCCCTTCCCATCTGAGGTTGATCAAAATCGTGGAAAATATTATGTTTCCCAGTGACTTACGTGATAAAGTTACTTACTGTAATGATTATAAAAGGGTACACCTGAACCTTTATGAAATTGTATAGAAAGTGACAACTGCTTTTTGTTTAACGAAAAGAGACGAATGTAAAATGTCCATGTTGTCTGAGTCATGCAAGCGCTAGTTACTTCCTCTAAGTCAGTTTGTTTACATTAGTAATAGATATAAAGGAGCCGGTTATCCTGAATTGAAATCTTACATGATTTAGGAAAATACGATAGAGGTCACTCAGTTACGGTAAAAGTGGCATAGTGGTGTGGCATAGTGGTGTGGCATGGTGGTGTGGCATGGTGGTGTGGCATAGTGGTGTGGCATGGTGGTGTGGCATGGTGGTGTGGCATAGTGCAGAATGCTTTGTTAAGTGTCTAGGCTCGTACAAAAGTAGCAAAGAAAAGAGTGAAGACAACAAGCTTTGTAAAATTTAACAAAATAATTTATTTCCCTAGAAAACTAGGTAAAAATATGAAAAAGGACTTACGGTTTATGGAACTATTCCAACATTAATCCTAGAATTAATAAATGTAAGTCCTATCAATAAAAAGTCCTAAGTGAATCATAGTTCGAATCCCGATGAAGTTCCAATAACCTGCCTTGTCCTGATGTGTCAACAGTTCATTGTTGAATCACCAAGAATAATATTTCGATTTGGAATTCCGAATAATTTCCAATAAATGTCTTTATCCAAGAATTCTGATGAGCACTAGTAATTTCCAGGGAAAAAAATTATTTTAAATTGATTTAAAATAAAAATTCAACTCAAACTGGTCACAACAAAAACACCTTTGAGCTCCAACGGATAAAAGCAAGACTGGCCAAAATCACTGTGATAAGTTGAGTTTTAAGCCTAACTAAAACGCAAAACAGATCCTCGGATGGGGTCGCGTGGTCACTTCCTCCGAGCCGCGTGGAAACATTATATGCCAATTATCACGTACGCTAGGTACAGATCTGATTCTACTAAACGAATCTTACTATAAGATTGAATAATTAAACAAATTTTAAAAGTTGTTTACTCCAAACTTGAACTGGCTCTGAATCTAGGTCATCAATTAGCTGCAGTGTTTCTACTACTGTTTGATTATCAGGTCAAACAAAACTAAACTGAATTTTCTGAAAAAATGTCAAATACAGTGAATAAAGTTATCATTACAATAACATGCAATGAAATAAAATAAAATAACAAAACTTTAAAACTAACACACAAGTAATTAAATTACATATCCATAACACTCCCCCCATAAAGAAAAAGAAAGATTTATATAATAGAGCTTTCTTTTTACCATATGTTAATTATTCATGAGGTAAAAAAAAATTACATAAGAAGAACTGTTATGAATTATACAAAGTGCACATGAAATAATATTTCTATACTCGGGAAAGTGCGTTTGCTATTAAATTGTCTTTTCCCTTGATGTGCCTGATGTCAATATTATATTCCTGTAACAACAAACTCCACCTTAATAATCTTTGATTTTTGTTTTTCATCTTGTTGATGAAAGTAAGGGGATTGTGATCACTAAACACAAAAATCTGAGAAGGAGATGAACTAATGTAAACTTCAAAATGCTGTAATACCAATATTAAAGCCACACATTCCTTTTCGATTGTTGAATAATTTCTTTGGTGCTTATTTAATTTCTTTGAAAAATAGCACACTGGATGATTAACACAATTTCTATCTTTCTGAATCAATACTGCTCCAACCCCAACATCACTTGCATCAACAGACAGTTTAAATGATTGACTGAAATTTGGAACTGTAAGAATTGGTGCACTATTAAGTATGGCATTTAACTTGTCAAAAGCCTCCTGACATTTTTCAGACCAAAGAAATTTGTTTTTCTTGCTCAATAAATTTGTCAGACGTTCAGCTATATTAGCAAAAATTGGAACAAAATTTCTGACAGTATCCAGCCATATTTAAAAATCGCATGAGTTACTTTTTACTGACAGGCACAGGGAATTCAGAGATAGCCTTGACCTTAGCATCTATAGGTTCAACTTGTCCATGTCACACAATATGTCCTAGAAATGTTACACAAGCTCGGCAGAATTCACTTTTGGGTAAATTGATTGTCAAACTTGCATCAGTGAGTCTGTCAAAGAATGTCCGAATTGTTGCGAGATGTTCTTTCCAGTGTCATTGTAGATGATGACATCATCGATGTAAGCATCACAATTATCTAGACCAGAGGTAATCATATTCACCAAACGTTGAAAGGTACTTGGCGAACCCATCATCCCAAACAGCATAACTTTATATTGATAAAGTCCATCTGGAATCACGAATGCCGAAATTTCCTTTGCCCTTTCCGTTAGTAGAATTTGCCAAAATCCTTTCAGAATACTTTGCATTTCCAATTTTATCAATGCAGTCATCGATTCTTGGTAATGGAAATGAATCTGTTTTAGTCACACTGTTCACCTTTCTATAATCAGTGCACATACAGAAAGTTTAGTCTGGTTTCGGAACAAGTGTACATTGTGAACTCCAGTCACTTTTACTGGGCTCTATAAAATCATTCTCCAGCAAATACTGAATCTCTTTTTTCAAGTATTCCTGTTTTGAAAGGGTTCATCCTGTAATGGTGGTGTTCCACAGGTGTGGAATATTCAATTTCAACGTCATGAAAAATTTTGTTTGTTCTTGTAGGAACATCTGGAAATAAGTGCTCATATTCAAATAATAACTGTTTAAGTTCATTCCTTTCTTGTTGTTGCAAATGTGAAAGTTTCTGGTCCAGATTATTCATAATTTCCGAATTACGAAGATTTGTCACTCCAAAATCAGTAGAGTCCGATTGAATTCCTTCACTTAAATCCTCAGTGAGTGGGACAGGTACAACCAAAATAATTGTATGATTTACCTGGATATCTTTCTCAATATATTCCTTTAACATGTTTATGTGGCAAAGTTGTTTTTGTTTTCGCCTCCCAGGAGTATTTATGATGTAATTTAAATCATTTACTTTCTTTTCAACAGTGTACGGACCATAATACTTGGCCTGAAGAGGATTTTGTGGAATGGACAAGAGAGCTAGAACTCTATAACCAGGCTGAAAACTACTTCCCTTTGAGTTTTTATCATATCGTAATTTCATTTTAGACTGAGTAGAGTGCAGATTCGCTCTTGCAAACTCACAAGCCTTTGACAATTTATACTGAAAATTGGAAGCATAATCAAGAAGATTGAGTTCAGTATCTTCATTAGAGAGAAGTTTCTCTTTCAACAACTTTAATGGTCCACGCACAGTATGTCCGAAAACTAGTTCAAAGGGACTGAATCCTAAAGATGCTTGAACTGACTCCCTAACAACAAACAAAAGTAAATGATAGCCTTCATCCCAATCTTTACTCGTATCAAAGCAATATGATCGAATCATATTCTTCTAAGTCTGATGAAATCTTTCTAAAGCCCCTTGGCTCCCAGGGTGATAGGCAGAAGATTTGAATTGTTGAATGCCTAATTCATACATAACTTGTTGGAAAATTCCCAACATAAAATTTGACCCTTGATTCGATTGGACAGATTTTGGAAGGCCAAACTGAGTTAAAAAAAAAAAAAAAAAAAAAAAAGAAGATTTTATCTAAGCTTTTTCTATTGTTTTAGTTTTAATATTCCTCAAAGGAATTGCCTCTGGAACCTTGTTGACGCACACATAATGGTCAACAAGTACTGGCTGCCTGACTTGGTCTTAAGTAAGGGACTAACACAGTCTACCATAATTCTGCTAAATGGTTCGTCAAACGCAGTAATAGGTTGCAGATGAGCCTTAGGTATCTTCTGATTGTGTTTTCCTACCATTTGACAAGTATGACAAGATCTACAGTATTTACAAACATCACTTTTGATTTTTGGCTAATAAAAGCGAGTCAAGATCTTGTGATAAGTTTTATGAATCCCTAAATGACCAGCCAGAGGGGTTTCATGGGCCAGACTAAGTATTTCCTGTCTGTAAGATTTTAGAACTACAATTTGATATTTCACTGACCACTCGTCACCAGCAGGTACCTCGGGAGGTCTCCATTTCCTCATAAGAATTCCATTTTTAATGAAATAACAGACAGGTACTTCAGTAGCTTCAGTTTTACTAATGACCCTTTGAAACAAACAGGAGATCTCAGGATCTTTTTCTTGTTCGACGACAAGTGATTGTCGTTTGTCACCATGATTAGAATAAAGAGAATGAGTAGTTAAAAGAGGATCACTGTTATCAATACCTTTTGATTGATCCAAACAAGGAGTGAAAGTGACCTCATCAAAAGCCTGACCAATACATGTGTCAGCTAAAGGAATACGTTCCTTATCAATATGATTCTCAAGAGCTTTCTTTGCCATAGCTCTAGTAACTGCACAAGCTGGGTATAAATCAGGGAATTCTTCTTAAATAGGATCGACTTTCTGATCCAAAGAAGGTTTGTCAGTTACAAGTGGATTAACCACAACCTTATCTCTAGCTAGGTCATTGCCTAGTAATAAATGAATGCCCTCAATGGGTAAGGAAAACACTGTTCTGACTGTCATGGGTCCTGAGACTAAGTCTGATGACAAATTTACACAATGGAGAGGAACATTAACAAAGCCGCACTCTACTCCCTGAATAAGAACACTCTCATTAGAAGAAGACTTCTCAGAAAAAGGCAAAGTACCTGATAATAATAGACTCTGAGAAGCTCCTGTATCCCTAAAAATTTTCATAGGGATAGGATTGGCCAAATCACCCAAGAGTGATATAGAACTATTCGACATGAATGGTTCATAATTCGCCATAATAAAATCAGACTGGGGTTTATTAGACCCAACAAATGTATTGTTTTCAATACATGACCGTGACCCTGACCTCTTAGAAATAAGAGCATTTGGGATAGGTCTGTCTTGATTCTGATGGTTATATTTCAATTTGCAGCAATCAGAAATAACGTGTCCTTTCTTCTTGCAATAGGTACACGTAGGAAGAGACAAGGGTGTTTGCTCAAGCTTATCAGAAGCTTGATTTTTAAAACTTGTGCCAGATTGAGTTTTAGAAGAGCTTGTTTTAGGCTGAAATACCTTTTTACCAGAAGATTGCTGAGTGGAAGACTTGCCTACAACAGGAACTTTATGATTTAAGAAATACTCGTCAGCAGGACGAGCAGCATTTCCCAAGGTTTCGATCTTATGCTCGTCAAGATAAGTCTTAATGTCACTATGGACACAGTTCTTGAACTCTTCAAGTAATACAAGTTGTTTGAGACTTTCATAATCTTGTTCAACTTTCTTGGCTAATCACCATCTATCAAATAACTGCTCTTTTCTCTTGCAAATTCCACATGAGTTTGTCCAGCTTCTTTTTTATAGTTCCTAAATTTTTGCCGATAAGCCTCAGGGACTAACTTATAACCCTTTAAGATGCATTCCTTAACCAGATCATAGTCAGCACTTTGACGAACTGACATTGAATGATAAATATCACTAGCTGTACCAATAAGTACACATTGTAATAATTGAGTCCAATGCTCCCTTGGCCATTTCAAATTTTCGGCAACTTTTTCAAAACGAGGAAAATATTTGTCTACTTAATTTTCTCTGAAAGGGGGCACTAACCTAATATTCTTAGTAAGATCAAAACTTGAATTTGTATGTGAAGTGGGAACGTACATTTCACTTGCCAGCTCTATTTCTTTTATTCTAAATTGCTATTCTCTCTCTCTCTCTCTCTCTCTCTCTCTCTCTCTCTCTCTCTCTCTC
>JAECUM010070171.1:0-13137 GCA_016617855.1 Megalonaias nervosa | reverse complement strand
ATCACTATTACGTACTTGTATATTGTTGTTTACTATTACTTATATTCGGGTCTCACGCGTAAATTTAGAACAGTTAGTCCTGAAGTAATACAAAACGCGTTTCCTTTTACTTATCCTCTTGGATTAGAATTATTTATGTTTATCTGATTCCTTACTTAAGAGAAATTAAAGACTGCACCGGCAAGACGAGGATTTAAACGAGTAAAATGCTCGAACTTATTAAAGTAATAGTGAAAGTGATTACGCAGGGGTCAAAATATATTAACACGCATTCACGTAATGAGAAGAAACACGGATAAGTATATTTTAAAAAATGTATTCCAAGCGACACCTATGCGTGGTTTGCTGTCATTTCTTTTTTCTACATTGTTATAATGTCAAAATGATTCAAGTAATAAACCACCTTAATAAACGTTCGTTTCAAGATTGAGTATTTGCTATTGAGTCAGTGCTATAAAATTATGAATGTTACGTTTATGTTTTACGCGTCCTATCAAATCAATTACATAGGAACATTTCATGGACCCTAGAAAGAAACATACATACATACATACATACATACATACGTTGGCAGCTGGACATAGGACAAACATGCATTACAATATAAAAGACAAAGCGGAAAGAATTGGTTAGCTTAATTCTAAATTGACTGATGAGCTCAAGGAAGTTGATGTACATATCGCCGAAACCATTATCAGCATCAATCATTGTCGTCGTAGTTATTCTTATTCTTATTCATCTTCTTCCTCTTCTCTTCTTCTTCTTATTCTTGTTATTATTATTATTATTATTATTATTATTACCTTGAATAGCTAAGGAAAGTCCAGAAAAATTCAGATATCATAAAAATGATTGATAAGAAACGCTTGATTTATACTCGCTGAATGTATAAATATGTTTCAAATATTAACGTCTATACCCCTGGTGTGTGTGTGTGTGTGTGTGTGTGTGTGTGTGTGTGAGAGAGAGAGAGAGAGAGAGAGAGACAGAGAGAGACTTACCAATGAGCATGGCCAGCATAACAACACAAAGTGCGGTTTTCATCTTGTTTTCTTTGGTTCTAAGCGTTCAATAAGCTTTACTGAATTGACTATTTTGGACTGACGCTTGTTGTAACATGTTGCTTATTTATACTTCGCAGTCCTCACCAGAACGTGCGTGTATTTTTTACCATAGATCCGCAATCGTTAATCAAGATGTAAGGATGTGGTCAGGATATCACTTCCTGACCTTATTACTTGTAGAAGCAGCATGTTTATTAGCAAAATCAATTAAGAAATTATTGTAGAAAAAAAATCAAAAATGTCGGTGATACCAAGTTAAAAAGAACCCTTATATGTAAAGAAAACCTTCATTTTTCAGTAAAATTGTATGCAAAGTGGCTTCCATGTCTGTGGTATTCTTATATATTTATTATTATTGGCTTGGTAAAGATAGGTACACATACGTTTGGAATACGTTTATGTGAGTGACACACGATGGAATAGACTGATACAGTACCTCTTTCAACGCTACACTGAGCAAGGATTGCATATTTTTTTGCAACATCTCTTTGTAGCTTGTGTTGGCGGAATCATATTTAATGTAAAACACATGAAATTATCAGTGAGCAGTATCAGCCGTCCCTACTAGTAGTACAAGCATTGCAACTTGCAGACATCTCAAAAAGAGTCCTGACATTAAATTTTTGTTTTAAAAAGCTGACATCCACCACATGAGTCATGGAGGCAACATGCATGCTATCGAACGGAAACCACTTGAAATCCTGAAACACTAACAACCACATTATAAATCACAGAGTGGGCAGAGACCCAAATAAATGGGGTTTCCGAGAAAACGATACCAGTGTCAAATGAAAAAGTGTGGTTTTCTAGAAAAGAGAAACATAAATTATAAAATAAACAACACCAACACGTAGAATGTGACCGGTTTCGCTTTATTGCTTCATCAGACTGAATTCAAATTGAATTCAATATCATTGATTACGTCATTAAATATATTGTGTTTCTAAGTGATCAATAATATAAACAACATGACATAAACAAGATGACGTCATACTTATATTTTTAACTTATCTCCCCGTCTGTGATTCTGTCAAACAAAACTTACAAGCGCGTCAGGAATCTCGAGTGGAATTTGCAGAGGATACAGCAGAATTATTTAAACCGGTTACTAAAGCTACCGAAGGGGTTAGGGAAGCTACCGAAAAAGTTAAAAACTCTACCAAGGGTCTTCTCCCCACGTTGCAGCAAACCGTGGCAGCAACCGAAAGAACAGAAAGAATTTTAAGGGATCTTCCAGGTTAAATAGCTGATATTCAATCACAAAAAAACACTTAGGGATATTGGCCAGTTTTATTCTGAAGAAGAACCACAACCTGAAGTTCAACCTCCTCATCCAAAAGAAACCAAATGTAAGACAACCAGCAATAGAAAAATTTCGCGATGACGCGGTTGCACTTATCACGAAAAATATAAATAATGCGATTGATGTTGCACTAGATTTTGATAGAAAAAATGATTATTTACAACCTAATATAAGAATAGCAAAAAAAGACTGGATTAAAACGATATTTAAGATTTATGTTAACGTACCAGCAAATACTCAAGTTGCTAATGATCATCCTGATTTCATATTATTTAATCAGTCAATCCGTGCAGAAGACATTCGACGCAGAAAAGAATCAGATCAGATAGAAGAAATTTTAAATGTAGAAGAACAAAAAGTACCACTAGAAACAAGTAAAAAGATCGATGAAGAAGAAATCAGGGGAGAAGAAAAAAACAACCTCCTCCCACTTCTTCTTCGGAACCACAATATTACATGTCATCTGACATCGAAGAAGATGACAATTCTCCCCCCGGTGCTACTGGAAGTGGTTTTGCTACGGGCACCAGAGGAAGTGGTCTTGTTACTTGTCACAATAACGTTCTTGCCGATGTTGAACGATTAGAAATTCTGATTGCCGGAAAACGAACTGGTAATAATTCCCCAGAAATAATTAATGAAGCAGCTGCTATTTGTCAACGATTATTTACATTCGGTGTCATGGCTATTAATGTTTATCGAGCCCTCATCGATGAAATCGCCGATGATTACCACAGTGATTAAAGGTATACAATTAGATCAGTAACAAGAAAATAAGATGATTATACATAATGCTCACCGTGGACCGACCATGGTCAGGGTGATAAATTCGCGATTACATACATATAAAGCGTACTACGGGGATGGATTCGGTGATGTTGTTCAAGGTCTATTTAGCATTATAGCCCCAAAAGCAATACCATTTGCAAAGCTGGGGATAAAAGCTATTGATGTTGTTCGTGATAAAGTAATCGGTACTGCTGGTGATGTTGCCGGTAAAGCATTCTCATCAATCAAGGATAGACTAGCACGATTAGTACGAAGAAAACCTCAAGCAGTAAAATTACCCAGCACAGAAGACATGACTACAAATGTTAGACAGATAATAAATCAAGCTGCGAATCAAAAACTAGTGGAGTTAGCTATGCCCACAAATGTTAGTAAGATAATAAATCAAGCTGCGAATCAAAATCTAGCAGCAATGGCGTTGCCATCGATGGCTGGTGTACCCTTATCAGAAAAAGAAATAAATATATAACTGCTAGTTTGATAGCAGGAAGTGGTCTTCGTGTTACACGATAACAAATATAATAAAATATTCAAGCGTGTATCAGAGTCCGCATTCGACATGGAAGCACCAGTTTTCAAGGATGTATCGGTACGTGATTATCAGTATTATTCTTATGACGCACGAGAGCCAAATCAACATGGAAAAATCGAATTGCAAGTTCAGGATACAAGTAGATATTTTTTGCCCGCTGAGGCATTCATTGAAGTAGAAGGGAGACTTTTGCAAGCAGATGGTACAGCATACGGAATTTTAGATCGACCTGGTTTTGTTAACAATGGCATTATGGCGTTATTTAAAAGCGCCACATACATGATTGACGGAAGACACATTGAATCATGCCTGGAAAACGTCGATATTGCCACAACTATACTTGGCCTTGAAAGATACAGCGATGATTACTCGAGATCAGCTGATCCATCAATGATCTTTGCAAAGGATACAACTGATCATCCAGAAAGCAATAACGTGACAAAGAATGCAGCTGAAACTGAAGTTGCATTAATGAACGATGAATTCAACTTAGATTTGCCGCACGTAGATTAATGTTAAATGATGAAGAATAATTTTCATGTGTGATTTCACTATCGCATATATTTGGATTCTGTAGACATGTCAGAAAGGTTATTTTCGGAGCCAAGCATACAATTGTACTTGTTAGAAAAGACAACGACAATGATGCAATCTGGCGACCCAACGCAGTTGGTGCAGGCATAGTAAAACTAACAAAACTTTCGTTGTGGATGCCAGTAATGACTACAACAACTTTTGCTCTCTTTCATGGATCAAGGTGGTAAATCAACATTGTCATGGTTGACGATGACAACAGACAGTATTACAAGTGAAGTTGTTGGTTTATTTACATGGCAGATAGCATCACAGCAGGGAGTACCAGCACCGCGACATATATTCATCGCATTTCAGGAAAATGCACGAGATAACACACAAACACGAAATCCAATGGTATTTGACACGCTTGGAGTTAGTGAAGTTTCTTTAAGGATAAATGGACATCAGGAACCATCAGAAGAAGTATTACTGAGTTTTGATCACAATCACGTAGCACGTGCTTATCATCGGTTGATGACATTTATGGGGCGTGATCAGAATGTTGATTCTAGTTTGCAGATATCTCAGCTTGATTTTACAACGCTGTATCCAATCTATTACTTTTCGTTGGAACATTTAGATTTATTCAGACAATCTGTCGTTGATATACACTTCCGAGCTCGTGTAGCACGATCACCACCAAAAATACCTGGTCCACCGGTTATTCCTGGTGGTTACAGAGCAATTGCTGTTATACTCAGAGATAAAACAATGTTGCATGAAGGTGTTGGTGGACGAATGAGAGTCATTGATGCCCCTGTCGAAAACATATACTTAAATAGATCATGATAGTATAATGTCATATCATCACGTTAATGTTCTTCTGACTCCTGGTCAGATTAAAAAACTACAATCGGCGTCAAGAAAGAATTCTGGAATAAAAATATTACTGAAATCAACACAGATCTCAGGTGGTCCAAATAAACTATCACTGACAGAACGTCAACTCAGGCATTTCAATGACGCCAAACGGTCAAAGACCGGCGTACGACTTGATTTGTCTGCGGGTGCCATTAGCGATATTGCCAAGACGGGTGGTATATTTCCACTTCTCGCAGCTATACCAGCGTTGATAGCCGCTACAGCTCCAGCTGTTGCAAAAACAGCTGCACTTGGTGCTGTTGGAACTGCCGCTGGAATGGCATTAAAGAAAGAAACAGGAAAAGGAATATAAACTTCAAAAAAAAAAGGGAAAGGTCTAAGACTGCCAGGAACCCCTCGTTCATGATACGGAAGGGTCTAGGACTTCCCGGGACATTTCGTTAGACGCAAAGCGTCTCCTTCCCATGTCCAATTTTGATTTACTTGAAGCTGCTGCGCGATTAAATATCAAAACCTTCAGGTGTTTTCATGCGTGATCAATTACCAAAACAACCAAATCGTGTTGAGACCGGTATCATTAATCTCGATGGAAGTTCTGGTCCAGGAACTCATTGGGTTGCATACGCGATTGATCCACGTGGAATTATTTATTTTGATTCGTATGGGTTGCCACCATCAAAGGAATTTGTAAAATATGTCAGCCGAGTGCAAACTCCCGTATGGTATTCAACATGACCAACACAGACAATAATTATCCGCCAATAGGTGGCCGTGAATCACTCGCTGTACTCGATGCTATTTCAAAATCTTCCGATGCACCTCATAAAGTTGTAATTGTGTACACGAGTTTTGTTTTAAATAATCACTAATCGTATAATGGTTGATATTTATGGAAGATCGTCTATCAATGACAAGAAGAAAGAAAATATCGATTTGTCGAAATTTGCAACAAAAGATGAACTCGCTGAGATTATCGATTTATCAGGCGTTGACAGAGATGAAGTTGTCGTTTTTCAGGATAAATACGGTGCGAATCCACCGCCAAATTTGGCCACCATTACCAACAACAGAAAACAAAAAAATATACCACTTACCGGAAACTGCTCATTAGAACTGAACAAAATGTGATCAAAACATTCTGGTATTGAAAGCTTTAAAATTTAAATAAATGACGCTGATTCGGAAATGAATAAAAGTAAAAAATTCTTTTAAAAGACTTTTTAAGAACCATTTAACATAACTGACCAAATTTTAAAGAAAGTAAAAAGGTATGAAGGGCTTGTAAATTTGTATAATGATGCCATTCTGACTTACAATAAATACTACTGTTGCTACGAAAATTTATAAATTTTTAAAATAACTTCTTCTCACAAAGAGTTTATAATACTTACTAAAAAGTATCAGTTTTAGAAGTTTTAAAGATATACGTATTGATTGAAGAAATTAGTACGAAATGAAATCTTATCTTCAACGGTATGTTTAATGTGCCCTAATTACAGGTGCAGATGTATATACAGTGTAGCAATGCCTGTCCGGTCATCTAAATGAGCTGAGTTTACTGTGTGCTTTAATTTTTCTTTCTTCAAACCTCACATTTGCCTTACCCGTGGGTAAGCCAAACGCCGTTTTCTTCGATGGCTGCATGGTCCAAGGTTAAGGTCAAGAACCATAAAAATGTAATTTACCTTTCTGCATGATTGGTCAGAGTATCCTTGAAGTTACTAAATTTTACTACTCAGCTGGAGCTGATATTACAATTTCTGCTTTGCGCTGGAAAGACAGTGAATTAGAAGTCCGACGCCCTACAAACTGACTTGTTGAGTCTGCGATCGATAGATCAAGGACAAGGCCGCAGGTAGTGAAATTGCACTCTTAGTTTCCTCATTATGACCCAACTTACACGGAGACAATTTTCATTTAACTTCAAAAAGTTTTAGTGCACTTTGACACTGTCAGCTTCTGTTTAAACTCTGGAGACCAATTGGTTTTAGATCAAGGTTTCTGGCACCGACGTTACACACAAGCATAAAAGATTGAAAAGGATTAAGAAATTGACATTTCATGAAGGGTCATGGTGAGTTCCTATTTCGACCTGGTCAAAGTTATTTGGGTTAGTATCATGTTCATTGTCATAATCCCGCCTCGGGATATATAGTAATCATCGAGTCTTTAAGAGTGGCACAATCTTGTTTGAGCAACTATTTGCGCAGGTTTTGATGGATTGCCATGAAACTTTACAATTATAATTGAAATCACCTTTAGATGCGCATATCAACAAATCACATTATTCCGTCAAAGTTTGATGGAATTATTACCAGTCATATTGTGAAGCCCAATGCAATGACTGACACGCTCATTTATTTAGACCAGCTCTGCCATTTACGAGACACAAATATGCCTCGAAGGTATAGTCCGTAGAACTGACCTCGCAGTTGCAAACGAATCTTATTAGCGTAACTTATCCGCAGTTTTGATGGATTGCCTTGAAACTTGGTAAATATTATGGTCATCACCTTAAGATGTACATTTCGACAAATCACTTTGCTCCCGAAACGTTTATTAGACTTATTGTCCTCTTAGAACTGTAGCTTAATGCATTGAATAATAACACAGCCGTAATGGCGCACCAAGTTTTGCAGTTTTTGATGAGTTGCCATGAAACTTGCTCAATAGTATTCGCATACCGGCAAATCACTTTGCTGCCACAATTTTTGCTAGAAGTATTTCCCCTTGTGCCTTACAGCATCACCCAATATCGTTAGCGAAACTAGTCCAAATGTTTATGATGGGTGGACATAAAAGTAGGCAAATATTATGGTCATCACCTAGAGATGCACATATTCATAAATAACTTTGAACCCGTAATTTAGTTTAAAGTTTTAATCCTTTTGCCCCGCAGCTGAATATAGTGTATGACAGAATCTCCTGATCTCAGCTTTTCTTGTATTTGTTTATTTGATAGATTGCTGTGTAATTTGGTACATAATATGGTCATCATTTAAAGGGCACATATTGACAAATCCTGTTCTTTTTATATTAGTACGAGTTATTGCCCTTTTGACTTTTAATTGGATCATAATTTTGTGAATGCAACTAATCCCACAGTTTTTAGTGGATTGCTGAGTAACTGGGTATTGTGGTAATCATCAGAAGATATTTATGTTGCCTTCCATAAACATTAAACCCTTTATTGACAACTGACCTATCTTCATAATGGGATCGAGGTGGGATTCACAAGAGGTGGGGTATTTTATTTCGGCAAATTGATCACCATTCCTCTTCTTCACATTTGTGAAAGTCATGATTTATTGGCGATATTAGTCATTATTCTGATGTCGATTTTTTTCTGTCTATTGTTTGTGAAGTAACATAAAAAGGTTCATTATTTAATCACTGCTGAAACTTAAACAATTGGTTGAATAATTTTAACTAATTGGTACTTATTTGTTTGACCACCCACTCTGTACCCCTTTTGTACGATTCCTACAGCAGAACATGTTTGAGACTGTATGGTGGCCCATCCAAATTTCGTGGCATTCTCCAAAAATTGGTAATAATCTCTAAGTACACAAATATCCTCTGCCACCTTCCACCACAACTTAGATCGTCAGGTGTTTTAACTCAAGAGATCATGTTGCAAGAACATAGTGTACAGTCAACTCAGAACAAGTTGATTTTCATTTTAATTCCACTGTACTTATTCAATATCCACTTGAAGACCTTCCCATTGTGAAATTCTTTCGTAAAAAAAATTATCTCTCTCATCAGACATAAATCCTTGACATTTTCAGATAAAGTGAAACTCTCCTTTTCAGTTGTTGCCTGTCACAGTTTAACACGATTTTATTTATAATGAACCTTTCCTGGATGACATGAAAGATGATAGACATTTTATATCTTATGATTAACATAGATTCTCCAAATGCAAAACAACTAATTAATTAAAGTTATTGCGTTCGGCCTTTATTTCAATGCTAAGTTTATATCTTATTATTAACATAGATTCTCCAAATGCAAAACAACTAATTAATTAAAGTTATTGCGTTCGGCCTTTACTTCAATGCTAAGTTTTTATCTTATGATTAACATAGATTCTCCAAATGCAAAACAACTAATTAATTAAAGTTATTGCGTTCGGCCTTTACTTCAATGCTAAGTTCACGAAAACTAGTCCTAAATGTGTTGTAATGAATCTCCGGTTTATTTTCGAGTTACCGTAAATGACATCATAAAATAAAAATAGGTAATTAGTAGGTTGATATTATCCGTTCTTCCCAGAACTATTAAAATTTAAAGAATCTTTGATGTCTAACCACATTGTTTTATTTATAGATAATAAAACGTGTTTAAGTAAAGATGCATGTTGCATGCGAATTCATTGCCTAGTTTACTATTACTTGCCTCTCTAGGTAAAACCAATTTTAAAATATTTCAACTAAGATCACGGTGGCATTTTTGACACCGAGAAAAGAGACCTGTGATTTTACATTCTTTCAGTGGCAGAGAATGAGCTTGCATCTTTGTTGAAAATATACCTAAATCACACTCGAATGTAAGCATCACATCTTTAATCATCCCGAAATGCAATTTTCATTTCGTCATTTGAAATACTTTAGTCAATATGCATGTTTCGTGGTATTTCCAAATGTAATTAAATCTAACAGAAAAAATGTCAAATTTATTATTTACCAAGCCTAATCAGCTTGTGTATATTTCTTGAAATATATAAACAGCGTACCTCGCAGTCATTCTGTAAATAAGCCCGAGGAATGAGGAGTTACGTTCACAATTAATTGTTGTTGTAGGAACATTACGTTTCAGGTTTAAGTAATACAAACATTTCGTGTCAGTTCAATTTGCAAATGGGGGTTTGTATTTTAGATGCACAGTACAGAACAATGATCATGACAGCTACACACAAGGTATAGGTTATTAAAGGTAGCATTGTGGTTAGCACTGTGGATTTAAGATTTTAATATGGCGAGTTCAAGTCCAGTTACAGTAACTGCGTTATGCCCTTCAAACAAAAATCTTTACTAGCATCCACTGAGGGTCTATTTATAAGCTTTGCGTGGACTCCAGAGTCTCTAAAAAATATAAATTCATAGTGCAGGAAGATAATGGAAATAATACATTATCATGAGTTTAAAACACTTTTTCCTAGCGACCCCGTTTGTCCACCACGTCTATATGTGTCCGGGAGGATTGATTTGATTAAGTGTTTTGCTGCACAGCAACACAAGAAGGCAATTGGAGTAATGCGCCTTGCCCAAGGACACACCATGGTAGCCGATACTGGCTGATCCGAAGGTAGGATTAGAACCCGCACCTTACGATCGCGATTACAATACGCTAACTTCAGAGTCACAGTGCCTCCGATAGTGCCCATACGAGGGTGGGTAGGTTTGGAGAGAGAGAGAGAGAGAGAGAGAGAGAGAGAGAGAGAGAGATTTGACATATATATTATGTTCCAAACCATCTCTGAAAATTACTGTAGCAAATTTGAATCACATGTAACAAGGATGTCTCTACCTTATCTTTTAATTTAATTACGTTTCACAGAATTTTAACAGTTATACGTTTCTTAAATTTCATGGTTTTGCATTTCATATTTAGATTTATCTGGAAAGGGTTTATCTTCTTATATTTTTGAGCAATCTATTTTGACATTGTTTATAACTTTCCCTTTTGTTGGTACCCATGCCCACTGCTCTGAGGTGCCGTAAAACTCTACATGCACACAAATGCATACTCAAATTTGTCTTTTTATTGAAATTCCATTGTTGCCAAGCAAAGTATAGTAAATCCAAAAGTTTTTAAAGTAGGTTTCTAAACCACACGCGGATTCGGTTTTCTGGCCCACATGTAAATTTATGCAAACACATTGATAGGAAAATTTTAGAAAGATGGATTTTTAGCCGGATCTTGTTTTCTGGCCCACCCTCACTACTGCGTGACAACAAAATAAACATGTCATGTGTGACACTTCAAAACTACCATTTCAAAGCAAGATGTATATATATATATATATATATATATATATATATATATATATATATATATATATATATATATACACACACCTATCTATCAATCTATATATATGAGCAGTGGATTACTTTAGTATAATATATACTTCGTTCAGTTCCTATCTATCTATCTATCTATCTATCTATCTATCTATCTATCTATCTATATATATATATATATATATATATATATATATATATATATATATATATATATATATAGCTTTCATATATAAGAAGTTATAGAGATCCTCAGTTTTCCTCTAATATTTCAATACATTTTAATACCAATAATCACTCTCTACTCGATTTTTCTTTCATGGCAATAGATATTGTGCATGGAGACATGAACAGGCTGACAAAGAAAGTTATTGGATTCATAAGTTAGATACTTTGTATCCTTATGGCCTTAATATCAAGGCACTATATACAATTGTATAAGATGTCAATAAAAAAATTGATATGTTGTATATCCTTTATAAAAAATATAATTTTTTGTATGACTGTCTCTATTTTATTATATTACTGATTCTGGTTTCATTAGAGACTTCTGTATCTTTTCGATCCTGTCATATGTATATATGTGTGTGTGTGTGTGTGTGTGTGTGTGTGTAGTATGTACGCTGTATCAATGATATACCACGAGATGTATAAATTTTTCATTAAAAGGAAACAAGGCTTGCCGAGTTTCCTTTGAATGAAAAATGTATACAACGAATGGTATATCATTGATACAGCGTACATACTATACAGATATTTTATTTATATCACATACAAATATACATATTTGCCCTTTGAACGGAGTTACGATATGCTCCAGGCCGAGTGAATGAACTCCTCACATCCCTGCGAGTGTAACCGCTACAAAATGTACTTATGCATTTTCTTGTTGTTCGCAATCACATATGCAAATTGATAAGTTGATTGTTTTCTGTTAGCTTTTTGTACACTGAACATGAACTCTCAGGCATTCACTTTCTGGCGTATGGAAATTAGCGTGGAATAGAAACTAGGCGAAATGGCGAACCAGCAAGAGGTAATTAAAATATCTTTATATATTTACAGTTGATCTAAGTCATTATTTTGCTAATTAACATTTCTAAAGACTAAAATCTCCTCTCTCTCTCTCTCTCTCTCTCTCTCTCTCTTCCTTTGGACGGTTTGACTTAATTTTACCATCATTCATAGGTCCAGAGACATCGTCGTATGACACAAACCAAAATCCCAAACGCTCATATTTTCGTGGATTTTCGCTCGTATCTAGCTACGATAATCCAGAGAGAGAGAGAGAGATTTAAGAACAACATCAGCGTATTAAATACGTTACAGGATGTGTACCTCGTAAACGACAAATTTAACTTACAGTATCGACAGGCTATTGGAACTATGTATCATTGATATTATGAACACTGTAAATAGATTCCAAGGAAAATGTAAACATATGGTTACGACGAACCATGGTCTTGTAGGTTACTTGGTGCAAGTTCAGTTTTAATGTTTTCGTCCAGCGCAATCTGTTTTTCTCTCACACTCCAGATTTATGCATATTTTCCTCTTACGCACGAGAGGGAGAGGGGGAACGGAAAAAAAGAAAGGATTCCGATGAAATTGTGTACCATTTTAATTTCATTTAGAAAACAGGGACTATTAATACTTGTTATCATTATTTTCATATTTCATTTATGATTAATGAGTAGAAATTCATAATTGATCTATATGCCTGCAGTTGAAAGAATGTTTATATATTCGAATTATTGCGCCATGGGTGGATCACAATTTGATATACCAATAGTATTGGTATATCAATTTGCTTTATATCAACACTTTAAAAGCCATGTTATTTTTAGTGTATGTTATATACTGCTATGATGATGCATATCATTAATGACGTTACGTGAATGACGTAATTGTTATTTTAAAATACAAAGACGTCATCCGTTTCTTTCAAAACATGTTCTGCCCGAAGAAGCATACATTAAATGTTGGGGTTTTTTTTACCCCAATTCTAAAATTATATATATA
>JAECUM010070168.1:0-13514 GCA_016617855.1 Megalonaias nervosa | reverse complement strand
CTCTAATCAAGCAAACATTGACAAGGTCTTGTGTCCATGACCATTCTAGTTGATGGTGAACTATTGCTGAGTTTGACATTCGCTTTAGATACTTTTCTTTTTTAGTACATTAATAAGGTCTGCATACACTTTTCAGCATTTTTCCTTATCAATTGCTGCATCTTTAATTCCTCGGTTGTCCCTAGGATTACTCCTGTTTACATCAGTTGAAAAATATCTAGTGGGCAGCCAATGTAGCGTATAATAAACGATTTCAATAGACGAAAGTAATGCAAGGAATCAATAGATAAGAATATTTCATTGTAATGTGCATTATTGATGACCAGTAGATAGGCAATCATCAGTAGTTTTGCAAATATACCTTGTAAACTTTGGTAGAATGCTGTCTTTACCATAATACGTTGTTTAAATTCAAACAGATAAAGTTATGAAGGACATGCTGGGAGACAAAAAGGCACTTCATCGCTTAAATGACGTAAACGGTGAGGGAATGACTATTAGGAACTACATCGAAAAACGCTCAAGTTATTGATAAGTACAAGTAAACTTACCTCTGGGAATGACATGGAATACATGTTCATAGGTTCCTAAGCTGTTACTCATATTTACAAGGTAGTCTCCAAAATCTCTCTGACTGCCAAGATGGACAGAGATATTAGAATGAAGTCCAGTAGAAGGAAATGACTTATTTAGAACCTGGTGCCATCCGTCAGCCTCTGATGCCCTGTGATACCACATAATGTCTGTTGGCTCTGGGTAGGCTATTACACTGACAGCTAATGTCACGCTGGCATCCAGTGCTGCATAGTACTCAGCGGAAATGTTCGTTCGATAATCAGACCTTGGATGACCTAGAAAACTAATGACATATTATGCATCTTCAGTTATTCCTGTTTTAAATATTCAATTATTTTACTTGTACAGAAAGTGGACTAGAACTGAATCAATAACCCTCCCTTAATTTGATTTGGACTTGAAATTTTCCTAATGTAACTTTTCGGTTAATTTGCAGTATGATTGCGATAAGAAAACTAATATTCACACAATGATTTTATTCCTACTCTTGGTTTGTTTATCTAAAGCAAAACTAGAAATACAGTGCCTATTCTTAAAAGGATAAATGTCATCACCAGGCCAATTTTAAATTCATCAACTTCGTTACGTAACGAATAAACTTAGTTGTACAATAATATATGATAATTTAGTATGAAGTTTTGTGAACTAAAACCTCTATATGAGGTGTACTAATTCATACATTTACATGTACACATGAAACAAAGGTTAGTAACTTTACATGGTCATTTCAATCTGCTTAAATGGATAGCGTATTATGATAATGAAGCATGGATTTGACCCTAAGCGCTGGTTGATTTCTCTTTAAAAAAAAAAGCACACCAAACATATTATGTCATAAATTCTGTCCGATATCAAGTTTGTGCCAATAATATAATTTTTAGAAAAGGGAACATAACATTTTTATCACTTATGCACGAGGCAATCAATGTCTGAAGTGAATACGTAGGTCTTCTCTTGTACCCACATAACGGCACCAAACAGAATGTAATTCACAAAACAGAACAATTCAGCTGGTTTGAAGATTTCGTTAGTAGGCATAACACAAAGGTGAATCTCTTATAGAAATGGTGCTCGAGCCTGCATCATAGTTTTTAGTCTTATTCGGATCTAAAGGTGAATGCGGTACAGTGACAATACCTGTAAATCATCAGTTGCGTATTATTATATCGTGCACACGTGTTGTTACAGGCACTTAGTTTCAAGACATTTTCACATGTACGGTACCTAGGCCAGAAATTGCCGGACATGCATTTCAGTTTGAAGGGCACAACTTCGATATAAGAGGTACTTAATTGTCTATGGAGTTTGTGTTTAAGATCAAATTTATTAAGACATATCAGTGACGGATTCTGATTGTAGTGATGAGTTTGCGAAACGGGATATTTGATGACTTAATAAATAGCGTTAACGTCAATAGCAATTTCTTTCCAGTTGGCAACGAACATCTGCTTCAAAATATATTACCATAACCTCGTATACTCTATAATACAATCTTTTTAAGGGCCAAATAAAAATAGATCCCTGGAACCACCGGTGTTTACCACTACCAACTCAAGTAAAACTTTGAATCACCGCACGTCCACGTTAAAACTTGGTATGATAACTCTCCGGGATTGTTTCTATAACGATGAAGAGAAATTTACTGCTGAACCCACCCCGGCTACCTTATCCAGCAAATATGTAAACCTAACATTACCTCAAACAAGAATTGAACGAACTTGGCTGTTCTTCAACAAGGAAGCACTTGTTCGAATAATAGATATTGGATTAAAACGAGAACGATTGTTTAACATATCAGGAAGAGATGAACCAACATATTTTAAATAGTCATAATGCCATGCCCTCAGAATGTAAAATTCTTGGAAGCTTAAATGTTCTTCAGGCAGAGATCTTTTATGATTAAATAACAACTGTGCTATTACAAAAGGGCAATTGGTTTTAAGTCGATGTGCATGTTGCACATGAGCGTGATGAGTGCTGACAGGGTCTGCCTGTCGTTCAATCATACTACGCGATTACTTTATTAATCAAAGAACTATGATGGGCCCTCAATGCTATTGACTGGACAAAGTGAAGAGGAAAAACAACTGCACAATGAAATTACCAATGCTATTTGTGGAACCGTTGGTCTTCGTGTGGCTGGAATCGCAACAAGACTAACTATAAAAGGCACAGCAACTGCAATTGTTGTTGGGGTTATATCGACATTAATCGGTGTTGCGGGTGGTGCTGCTAAAATAAGTTTGATACGGCTACATTCGCGAATACGTATTTATTCAGAGCTGCTTTGAGCGGCACAAAGTAGTCTCATTATCAGTAGAAAGTTGAAATCGGAGGCTATCGGGGATATGATAATTAGCATGGCTGAGTTCAAATCTGTGTTGGAAGGAATGAAAAATCATCGACAACTTCGAGCATAGATAAGAAACCACGTGGCGGCGAATTTAAAGAAAATCAAAATCGAGTAAGCAAAATTAAGTTAGAAAAAATACCAAACAGCAATTTGTCACATGCTAATCTCAAAGACGTCTCCACCGTAGAAGTATGAATGGTATTGGTTACTATTCTTGGTAATCAGACTCTATCTTGTATGACTCTGGCTGCTTTCACGTTTCACTAATTATAATCAGTTGTTTGAACAATTCAAGAGAATTTCCACCAAAAATGAGAGTAAACCATGGGGAATTTTAGGCCATGAAATATATCAATACCCAAATCACATAACGCCTATTATCATACTACAAAGGTAATTTAAGATTTATTGATTGTGGAGCTAGACCTCACTTATAAAATGCTTCATTTTCAAAGTGTAATACACTGTTTGCTGCCTATTACCACTCTCTCAGTATTTTGCAAGATGTGAAGTTCTACATAATTGTTTAGTCATGCTATGTCTGCGTGATTCATTATGTCCACACTCAGCTATTAATTATATTATTATTGCAACATTTGTTTCTAATTTATCTGTCCATTCTATGTCTGCGACTCCTTGTCCAGTCTATCTGTACTTTTCATCTGCAACTGTTGTGTTTAAATATATCATGCTTTTGATATAACACTTTCATCACTTCCTTCATCTGCATGATTATGTATGTCTACAACGCTTTATTCCAATGTATCCTCATTGTGTTCAGGAAATGTTTAATAATGTAACCAAGCATTTTAAAAATGATCACTTGAAACGCCATCTGCATGCCTATCTAATGTCGTAAATTTTAACCTGCACTTATTTTAATGGACTATTCACTGAAATAAGAAGTGTACATTTTGTATAAGATCAACATTTGTCCATTTGCAAATCCTACTTACAAGCATACAGCCTGTTGATATCTATATTTAGATTTCATTATTTTGCTTCTCAGAAACAGTTAAAAGTGCGAATAGAAGTGTCCTTTTAAGATTATGCCAATGCACATGATCAGATTCCGCTCAAACAAACGAACAAGCAAGGCAATACAGATAGAAATAAGTATGTTTCCTTCACTTACAACGGACTTTTAAATCAACTTCTGCAGACACTCTAACTCTGTTCATGACTGAGTTGGTGGCACTGCATATATACTTTCCGCCATTAAGGCATCCTGCTGTTGCAGTGTAGATCAACTCACTCAAGTCTCGGGTGGCATATTTCAAAACATCTCCAAGGAAAAGTGAGATTTCTGGGTATGGATTGCTGCCTACACGGCAGTGGAGTTCTAAAGTGCTGTTTACCATTATCTCATGAAGGTTATCTTTGGCAAAAAACTCTGTGATGTTAGCACTATCTGAAATTAAAAGAAGTATATAAATCACAGTAGACAACTTCAAATAATCATAGTATGTACCAAGTATCAAGGGTTCCACTAAAAACTGCAAGTTTAATTGTAACCATGCTTTAAGTGGAATACGGCATGATATCTTCAGGTATGCTATTTCATTCTGTTCAATTCTTCTTATTTTCGATGGGTTGATATAATCAGAAAACGTATTCTCAATTGTACATTGCGTCATGTGGACGGATCCTCTTTGATGCTCAAAACACATTACGTTGACTCTTAATCCACCCTATAAAAGACCATCATAAAGGTAGATCAATTATTATAAACACTGCGTGCATCTTGAAATCCTGAAATCACCGCAATGATATCGATGCGCCTAAAAAGCACGTGTAGAGAGGATTTTGTTAATTGTGTTCAACAGACTTTGATATGCAGCACACACCTTTTATTGTCGACAGCCAAAATGGTCATCTAGAAATTCAATCGAATATAAAAATAAAAACAAATTGTTGAGATACAATCAGGAGTCCGACAGCATCTTGTCTGAGCTGAATAAAGACCAAAGAGTTCTCGTGCCATATTCAGAGTGGGCAGAAGAAAAGATGACGCGTTGGGTTACAAACACAATGAACAACACAGGCTTAGGACAATTACTCAAACTTTAGTCCAAACCAACAGGTTCACCCACACATCTGCCGCAAAGTTATTTTTAAATTCGTTCATTATATTATTATTCAATACACAGAGACTTGATTGAACGATTACCACGCGCCTACTAAACTTGAGAAATTTTTCTATAGAGAAGCGATGAAAATCAAAACACACGTTAGAGCATATTGAAAGAATTGCTTACCATTCTGTTCACCTTTTCGTTGGGGGGGGGGAGGTTATATCAAATGTTTTCCATTCATGTTTTACGCGTAGACCTTTGATAGCTTATATAATGCAACGTACAATAATACAATGAACTACGAATAAGTACTTAACCAGGTACTTTAGCAAATGAAGACACTCAAAAGAAGGAAAAACAAGAGTCGACCAGACCATATTTACATTAGCTTCAAGAGCCCCAAAACAATACGTTTCAGTAGCCGAACAATTTGAGCTAGCTACATTGAAAATACAAATGAAAAGCTCAATAGATGTTCTGAGACCAATCAGCGAATCACAAAAATGACAGACAATCTGCGGTATGGCATGTAATACACGTACGTAACTGCTGTTTTGAAGGTGTTACTTATCTTTCCACAAGAAAATCGGATCAAACTAGAAAGCAAGTAACCTTCAGGAACAGCTTTTCTTTCGGCATGCACTTACAACATCCTGCTGTAAGTACGTCGACCACAACCGCATGTACAAAACACCCTTATCCCCGCTTGCACCCATGCACTTAAGCGTTTTGAACATCAGTGTCCAAGGAACAATAACTATTTTGAAAGCTATGGATGCAAACCTTAAAATAAAAATGGCGGTCGAGATGACTGCTAATGGGACGTCTATAACAGCCTTGTCAGTGGTAACAAAGACGGTTAGAAGCATGTGAAAGGTGAGCTAGGGGAAAATATCATGTCATAAAACGGGTGCAGAAACCCGAAAATAAAATTGTAGGAGCGGTGCTTCCTTGAATATCCCTGCAACGCTAAGTAAAATTAGCAGCTCGAAAGCATCGAGGAAACATTTAAAGCATAACTGCGCTAGCGGATAGTGCAAAGACAGTAGCAACATGTACAATACTAGTACATAGCATGACAAGAGACTATGACATGTAGCCATTGTGGCATTAATTTCGCTGATATAGAGCTGAGAGGGTTAAGGAACAATGCATTTGAACCCACTGTCACTGTGACTGCCATATCAACTAATGGTCAATGCATCCAGTTAAACATAGTGTCAAAATTCTTTGTTTGGAACTTGCCAGTTAAAACCAGTTTATTCCACCGTTAACTTGAACAATTTAATTCAAATTCCTTTCCAATCGCCAGTCTTTAAATCTGAGCATTCATAGCGCATCGCTCTATTCAATGCTTATCAACCTGGAAGACCAGAAATGCGCACAAAAAATAGTCAACTTTATCAATGGTCAGGACATAGTTGATGTCACAGAGAAACGTGTGTAATCTTTGAAAATTTTCTGACTGGACTATTGCAATTCTCTTCTTTCTGTTTTGTCTCAATCAATATCTAATATAAACAAATTAATAAAGTTAGAACCACAGGGTTGCGGATTATCCTTAGAGTACAGAAAACGGAGCACTCTTCTCCCTGCCCTGTGTCCCAACTGGCTACCAGTTAACTTGGTAATTAAATCACACAATCTCTTCTCTGTACTACATTTCGTTGAATGGTCCATGTGCACCACTTCTATATACATAAAATTCTCTTCAAACATTCGTATTCTCATTATTTCCACTAACACAATCAACGCACTACGGACAATGTTCTTTTGCGTACCAAGGCCCAGAGACCTGGAAAACATAGTCTGCTGAGAGAAGACACAATGACACTTTGATTCAATTTAAGTGTTCCCTTAATTCACCTATTTCGACCTCAAGAACATAATTAAGACCTCACAATATTTCTTTACCTTAATTATATTCAACATTTTTACCGTTTGTAATTTCATGGTGTTTTTTATAATCTTGCCTCTGTATATGTCTTTATACGGTAATAACATTGTAAACCAAGCCCTCCTTATTATTATTATTATTATTATTAGTAGTAGTAGTAGTAGTAGTAGTAGTAGTAGTAGTAGTAGTAGTAGTAAATTCACTAGCAGACTCTGTATGAAACGATCTTTAATGCTACAAAGCAAAGGTACCGATGAAGAGTGCATATGCCATAAAACCGTTACATTTTAGGTGATTCAGGAAAAGTGGAACTGCTAAAACGAAAATTAAGTAGACCTGGCTGAAATGCAGTTTGCTGCCAACTGCCGAACGAGCATGCATTCAAGAATGCCAGCGAAAGCATTGTCTGAGTCATCAGTAAGAAGTTTGAGCTGCTAGTGCACAAAACATACCCAATAGGACCTTTACGCTCTAAATTAAGAAAAATATGATACCGGGATAACGAACTCTGAGATAATACCCCCCCCCCCCACCAATAAACACAGATACATAAGAACCATATCTGCATCAAATCGAGAAGTACGTCTAATTTTGACATCTTTTTGAACCAAAGTAACAATGCATGTGTTGCAATCAGCGTAACGCTTTCTCGGAGGGTCAGGTTAGTAACCAGCGAACGTCTGCGTTCATTATCTACGACGCACAACAGCTTCTAGATATTGGCATGACAGGAATCCGTATTAGTTTCGAAATGCTCTTGTCAGCCCTCGTCCGCTATTTTGGTACGTGAAAGTACTTGGGTAGGTCAATCAAACATGTTCCACCCTGCGGTATATAAGATACATGCTCCCTGTCTAAGGCTCTGGTCCTCCATAGCAGAAGATCGACAGTTTCTTGAAGAAGCTCCCCGACAACAACTTTAAAGGCGTCAATTCCTAAAGCAACGGGCACAACTGTTTTCCTCAATATTAGATATACTTGTAAAGCAAAATTTTTGTCACTTTGGAAACGGTGTTGGAGGTGATGCGCTTGACGTTTACGATACCCATTCTGACTTAAATGGAAGAATACACCATTTACGTTGATGTTTGGAAAGAAGTCGTGGATAGTGTTCAAAGACGGTCAAGATGATGATTGGATTTAAGGCTTGGTAGCTCAGCACGAGTTGATGCAACATTTTAGTGTTTGTTGTATGCTGCTGAATTGATTAAAGTCTGTACGCACACCGTATACAATCAGTGGCTGTGAAACGTTAATCCTTGACCAGATTTACTTTGCTCAACATTTTTAGTACAGATAGGGTCTTTTTGTACTAGGGTTATTGTCTGAAGTTTTCAAGGAGATTTTTTCTATCACGGAGCAAAATTACATCGAACAAGTCTATGTCGTCCTTAAAATAGCCATCGTCTCCTTTATTACCTCGCAAAGAAAGCCAAATAACCTCCTTAATTTTGAGTCACATTATGTGGGTCTCTGGGACAACGGCAATAGCCTGGACAGTTCGGGCGACAGTTGAATCAGTTAGTATTGTCAAGACGTAGGTCTCTCCTGATGATTATGTTTGAGCCGTTGTTGCCAATGTTTCCTTAGACACTCTTGCCGTAATTTCCATCATTTGGGAGACCTGTAGCTAGCAGTATTCACATATTTCCTGGAATCCTTTCATCTTTTAAGGGCGGCTTGCCAGTGCACTTATTAATGGAATGCACTCCTGTTTGGCCATCATGGTGCACTCCACTTTAAGAATGTTAAAGAGTTCACACTCACTGGTGGTCCTTCTAGCAATTATCAGGCCGATTTTGTCTTTTTGGACGGGTTCTTACCTGGGCCTGCTCAATCACGGTTACATCATCCATGTAACCGTAACGTCAACATCCTGATGTCTCTGTCAAGCCATTACAAGTATCCGCATGGCCTCAGATCAATTGCGGTGATTCTGCCCAATGTACAGAGCCATGTACATGCATAGCATGGACGGTGGGCATACAAGGGCACAGAATTCACTTATTATCTTAGTTCAGTGTTGACAAAAGTCCATAGAATACACCACCGTCAGACTGAGATAATACCATGCCCTCTTTACCCGGTTTACCTGTTGTCACCAAACTCTGCACTATACTCGAGCGCTGGCTTTTGGTGGATTGCATACTATCGAAAATCAAGGGAAATGCAGATATAGATTTGCAGCTTCACTATGTACTTGTTCTACCACTAGAGTGATACCTGGTGCCAGGTCTGCATATACACGATACACACTGGTTCTCTGCAGCAGTTTGGTCCTCGAAAATCTGTGCTAAACAAGCCTTATTGTAGCAGCGACTAGCCAGATCGGTGTACAGTAAAGTGCATTCACTAATTGATGTTCTCTCAAATTTAACTACCCTTATATCTAGATCCAGACTGTAAAGAACTTCAAATCAGTAAAGTCAACCAATTATGCAAATAAGTCTGGTCGCATCATCCACCAAGCAACTAATTTAAATTAGAAGTGCGCAAATTAGTTTGTGTGAGAAATAATCCTCGTTCTGAAATGATTCTTGCCAGATTCTAACTTACCTTGAGATCAATTAAAACCTCCACAAAGTAGAAGGTTGGAAGACAAACATCCAGAGTAGCATCCAAAACGTCTTCAAGATACTCATCTTTTGGCTTTAAAGGATCAGTCAAAGGCACCTCAGTGTATTCATCAAAGGTATGACAACTTTTGGCGCCGTCAAACATTCTTTTGAATAATGTCGAGATGTACTTGGACACTCTCTCACATTTTTCGATACCGCATCAAGATGTGACGTGTTTATGTAATTCTTATTTCTTTGCTCGCCCGTCGTACATAAGTATACATTTTTACATGAAAAAGGATTTCAGCAATAATTAATTGCTTGTTGTTACGTGTTTTGAAATATTTTTTAAATGTTTAAAAGGAATGAAACATAAATAAAACTTAGAAAGCTATAAACTTCCAACTTTGATGGATTTGCAAAATGGGTACATCAGTGCATACCGACTAACAGGCGCTTTTTCAGAATACAGTGTAACAAGATGAACCGGATTCAGCTCAGATTATTACAATGAAGATACTTTGAATGATAAAGAAAGACAGATGTTTGTTATATATGATTAACGATCGAAAAGTCCAACACTAAACTCGTGTGCATAAACACCAACATTGGATTTTTTACACAATCATGCGCACTGAGTTAAATAACTGATATAACAATAAATGATACGGATCCTAACTGGAACGGATTGCAATATGTGATTTAAAACAAATAGTCAACAATATTGAATGACTTGAAATTAAGCAAACATTAAGCACGAAAAGAAGAAATTATTAAATCACTCAAAAATGATACTCGAATTTCCAAACTATGATAAAAATTTCACTCTAGTGATAACAGGTTTCATATAAACAATGACACGGTTTCACTCAAATAGTGATAACTTGTTTCATAAAAACAATGACAAGTTTTCTCTCAAATAGTGACAACTAATTTCACATAAACTGGGACATATATCTTGTGGCGTCCAATTCAGATCCACAAGGTATTTTCAGCACAACCACTCTGCCTGATGGTCAAGGAGCCACCACCAATGGTCCGCCCTTCCCGGTCAATCAAGGACTCCGTAGAACACCTTTTGTTCCATGTAGACCCGTTGATCCCGAAGCTTTGGTCTCTCATCACGAGATAACCACTATCTTCGTCCGGGTCAACCTCACCACAGACAGCAGCATACAACCCAAATTTGTACCACGGCTAAAACAGCATCTTCAATACGGTGCAAACACAGCAAAGATTCAGCATAGCCCTGTCACTATCGCTCTATCACACCGTCACTCCTTCACCCCTTCAGCCCTTCACCACTCGCTACTCTAACGCTGGAGATATTGAGCCGTAAAGTGAACAGCTTACTGACAAAACTTTTCGTAATATGAAGTTAGAATCTACCATGAGCAAATAAATACACTGTGTTGCAATGCACAGCCTGTGCGCTCAAGGTATATCGACTTTCCCATCGTAAGCACTTTGCTCGTGCAGCATTGAGTGAAACGAACTCAGTACATCGAAAGAATGTACAATATAGATAAACCATCCTCAAGTAACGCTGTACACAACCTGAGTACATTTTTTTTTCCAAATGTACGTAACAATAAATATTCACCTTTTCGTGACATACAACAATCAGCTATTCTATATAATTTAATTAAAAATAATATTGTACGGAATTAAACATTCAAGAGTGTATTTTATAATGAATGACATAAAACAATTACTGCTTGATGCTGAAAACCTAATATTGGAGAAATATTTTGTTAGAGCCCGATACAATTCCAGGGAGAACATTAGTATAACTTTGACTTAACCATGCTTTCATTTCCGGAATTAATTCATGTTGGTCAGCATCTTTGGAATTATCGTGTTCTGACTTTTCAATATGGTAGTTTTGTTTGTTCGCTTTTTGTGCTCCACAGCATCATGTCGCATGTACACATATCCTAGGATTCACCTGCTGGCAATTACATTTGGGAATGGCAAAGCAAAACAATGACTATTGTATATTGAAAGAAAACTACATGGAACTGTTGAGTCAAAACCTGTTTTAAACAATGTACAGGCCAGCTTGACGAATGCTAGTTTCTGTCCCTGACGTATGCTTGCAAGAAACAAATATTATTACTATCCTGATGGGAATATATTATGTTTCCATTTATCACTTTTGTGTTTTATTTCAGCTTACCATGGCCAAGAGAAACAGTTTGGTGGTTAAAATCTGCGATGCATTATTATGTTTTATAAATGCCTACCATATTTCCCATAATGGAGATCAGATTGTCGCCATTTACATTTACAATCAACTATCCATGAAACAGAAACGATAACAAACATGTCAAGCTAACAGCCATGCTGGTCATATGTGAGCTCAAATAGGCCCCATGATTTTGTGCCCAACTAACAAGTCTTTGGGTCAACACAACATGTACGATTGATCATTACATTAGTAGAACTGCGATGACTACAATGGCGGCCATATCGAAAGTCCAACTAGACCTTGCAAATGAGAGTTTAAAGTTGCATAAGAATGATTCATGTAGTTTAGATGCAGTAGTGAAAACAGTCTTGTACGAAAGCCTGATGGATAACTTAGAATGGCTGACAGGCAATCGTACAAGCCGTTCTGGTCTATGACATGTACAGCAAAACCTAAATAGCAAAATCACAAATGTTAAATACTGATGCATGTTTCTTAGTCTGTATGTTTCCGTTTATCTCAGACACATTGCAATCCTTAATTAAATGATCTTTGCAAATGTGGATATTTTATTTTAAATTAACAGTTTTCATGACATTAATACCTAGGTAACATCTTCAATCAAAAAGTGTGATGTACATACATATTATATTGATCTGAACCTCTCCAGACTGTGTATAATTCTCAGTGTTGGTTTCATCTCGAGCTTCACAGAATATATACATGTTCTGATACAATGGATTTCCTGTCAGTGTCAATGTACTGTAGGATATCACAAAGGTTGACGTCAGCTGCCCTGCCACCATTATCGCGTCTGGTGTGGAGGAAATAGATTGATTGCCAATAAGCATACGTGACTGGTTCACTGGTCTATTGTACCAGCGGAATGTTGCACGTGGACTGCTGCCACCAGGAGCAGTACTACATGTGATATTAGTAATTCCTCCCTTGACAACATTAAGTATTGATGGTAATGGTTCGCCTGAAGTATCTGTCAACTGAACAGTGGTAACCGGAACTGAAAAATAATGATTAAGAGATTCAGTGCTCTTAAAAGTATGAGAGGTCAAATTTACTGAATTGCATCAACGGGTATTTGTCATTAAAGACAAAAATCTAAAAAAGATTGTGTTTCTTTGGGTTTATTTTTTTGTGGGGATTTTTACAAACCCTTTCATAAGGCAAAATTTATATATAACGTATATTATTCATCCAGTTTTCCAAGAAACCAGAACAAATTTCAGTTACAAATTGACAATGGGTGATATCGCCTAAGATACAATTTCAGAAGATACAAATGCAACTTTAATCTATATTTTGTTACAATACGTATAATATTACTATGTCATATTTCCCGAAAATATCTCCATTATATTAGGCATCATCCTTGCTTAAATTAAACCCACCAAAGTCTTAGAAAATCAGGGAAATATGAACGTCATATACACAAAATTCTCTTTGGACATATCAAAATTAGCAAATATTGCAAATTATAGCACTAACCTTAAAATCAAGACGTCATCGACATAAGGATAAGAACATAGGTTCCAGATTTCAAACAATGTAAAGATGTATGCAGAGATTTCTTTATTTCTATGCAAAATCAAAGTGAATAGGACCGGTAATGATATTAAATTATGTCACTGAATAACAGTACTGATATCGTTTAAGCATCAGGGACAATTCAATAGAGAGGTTAAGGTCATATTCAGTTGCAGGTATACACTGCTGCAGAAAGTAAAGTTAGGGTGAAGTGGAATGGCAGAAATAAAACATATCTGTAATTTCATCAATACTCAAATAAATGGCCAAGTTCAATTTTGACTTCAAATTGTGGATTAATGGGTATAAATATATATATATA
>JAECUM010070167.1:0-13301 GCA_016617855.1 Megalonaias nervosa | reverse complement strand
GTGTGTGTGTGTGTGTGTTTTGGAATTTTAACATAGCTTTAACAATTTTTCAGTCATATCGCTACGATGTCTGCACTGTGGCAGTTTATAGTGATGTCTAGCACTGGGGCATCATGCCGCAGACATGTAGCATGATGTCCCACCCAGTCACATTATCCTGACACCAGGCCGACCAGTTATAACACTAACCTCTTAATGCTGAGGGCCAAGCGAGGCAGCTGTCAGTACCATTTTTATAAGTCTTTGGCATGACTCGGCCGGGGATCAAACCCACGACTTCCCGCATCGAAGGTGGATGCTCTAACCACTAGGCCACTGGAGCGGTCAAATGCGAGTTGCATACCTGAATTCATCTTTTCATTCCCATTGTGTGTGTGTGTGTGTGTGTGTGTGTGTGTGTATATATATATATATATATATATACACACACATATATATATATAAACACACACACACACACACATATATATATATATATATATATATATATATATATATATATATATAACTTTACTAGGATATCAATTTTTCCTCATAAAATGTTTCTTTGAGAATACTTACCCAATCATAATACCTTAGGAGAACTACTACTACCTTGCAAACTAGCCCTCCCAGAGACTACTTTAGCTAAAGGGAGCTAAAACTTGTCTGCCGACATGTGGCAGTTGGTCAGAGTAATCTCCCCTTACATATAAGACTTGGCAACAAAGCCTAAGAACCTATCAGTTACTACTGAAGTTGAAGGCATGCTCACTATGGATGTAACTGCAGGGAGGTTGGGAGGGTGTATTTGTATTATGATTGGGTAAGTATTCTCGAAGAAACATATTTTACTATGAAAAATTGGTTTCCTCTTCAAATACATTACCCAATTGTAATACCTTAGGAGAGTATGTTAGAGGTGGAGGGAGGTACATCCCCTTACCCTGGAGATACCATCTCCAGTCTCCTAAAGTATCTTAGACAGCTTCTAGGTAACCTGACTGGAAGGGACTCCATCTGTTGGGGAACAGCTTCAAAAGGGAACTTGTGAAGCTGCATCTTAAGAAGCTGTTGATCAATCTGGAAGGGTGACCTATTGAGCTGTTGATATAGGTCCTACCAGATCGAATTGAGTCCTCTGGGGATTACATATCTCGGAGATAACAGCTTGAGGATGTGGACTCTGATCTCCATCCCACAGCCTGTATGATATTGGTTAGTGAACAGTTCCAGTCTGATGCTAAGTTGGTGGCAACTGCTCGAACCCCATGAGCCAAAGTGCATAATAAGTTCATTGACCTAGAGTTATTTCCCTACATGCTGAGCAAATAAACCCCTTACTTCAGGATGTGCCAGACTTGGTCTTGTAGGTGGCCTTTAGTTGATGTATCCAGATGAGACAGAGGGTTCATGACAAAAGTTTAGTTACCCATGAAAGGGAGATGGTTCTCGGTGATGAAAGAGGATGCTGTCATGAATAAGACTTGACCTGTCTTGTTGGAACCTGCATGAAATTTGGGTCTGCTGATATGGCATTTATTTCATGAATTCTGCCAGCAGTCACTAATGCCATGAGGAAGCAGGTCTTGTTTGAAAAGAAGTACCAGAGATGCCCTTGAAATCGGTTCAAAAGGTGTCTTATCCAGCCAGGTTAATACCCAAGATAGGTTCTGCTTTGGGCTTTGGGTTAATGGTTTTGGCAATGTATAAACAAAGTTGGCAAGTAGATTGGAAGAGTCCTGGGTATGTCCGATGTCCTCTCTCCCATAATGATGAAGGTGTCGACGATCGTAGAGCATTAACCTTTGATCGTACTCAGCGCTAACTTGATCTCTTCGAAGAACCAGAGGAGGACATTAGCTATCTGCGGTATCAATGCATGGAGAGGTTAGACAAGTTCATTTGTGCACTACTGGATAAAAACTGCCATTTGACTTCATCTACTTTCAGAGTGGAGGGCCATCGCGCCTGAGCAATTCTCTCCATGATTGGTTGCGAAAATTGTTAAGTTTAAGGGCCTGTTTGAGACGATCCAGACATGCAGGTTCATGAGCTCCAGACATGGATGAAACAACTGCCATCATGGCTGTCTGAGTAGATGAAGGAAAACCCTAATTTTCTGCAGTGTTTCCAATGCAAGATTGATGAGGTCGTTGATCCACAACTCCTCCAATCAGAGTGGTGTGATGAGGATGAGGCGATAGGCTGATTATCTTGCTTTCTGTGTCACTTTTGGAATCAGAGGTGTTGGAGGATAGGTGTATGCATTGAAGTTGGTCCAATCCAACAACAGGGTGTTGACTGCCCAAGCTGTTGAGTCCAGGGCTGGAGAGACAAAGGATGGGAGTTTTGGCATTCCACCTTGTTGCGAACAGGCCCACCAATGGTCAATCCCATTGGTACAGATCTGAGTGACAACTGAGGGATGGAGAGTCCATTCCTTCTGTACTAGTTGATTGTTCCATGACAAAGAATAGGCCATTATGCTGAGACATGCCGGGATATGGCGAACATGTTTGTGGCTTTGTTGATGACAACACCACTTCAGAAAGTCCCACACCATGACACAAAGGTCTGGGGACTAGAGTCTTCCTTGTTGTTGGAGATTAATTACCATCGTAGGATTCGGTTCCTCCTTGTCATTTAAGTCAAGTCACCACTGTAGAATTGTCAGACTGAATGAGAACTCCCTTGCCAAGCAAATATTCCTGCCATGAGTGAAGGACTTTCACAATAGCCATCCTCTCCAGAATTAATGATATAAAGATGTCGTTCCTGGGGAGACCATGCACTGCTGGAGTCCCAAAAGGATGGTATTAGGTGGGCTCCCGAGACTTCCGTACTTGCATCATACAGACTATAATCTCAAGCGGATGGACATGTAGATGTATACCTGCTGTGATCCAAGTTAGGTTGCTCCCAATTCCGGAGATCATGCCTCAACTGGGTGTCAATGGTGGGAGGATGGTCCAGTGGGTAAACTTGAGAACTCCATTCCTGCAGAGGAAACAGTAGCAATGCAGTAGAAGGAGACATAGGACCATGAGGTCTGCTGCTGCATTGAGCAAGCCTAGTAAGGGAAAGGGGTTCCCCTGTGGATAGAATTCTTCAAAAGTTATGTGCTACCATGGGTCATTTCAATGCCCGATCCTGAGGGAGATGAAATGTTGCCTGTGTATTGAACTCCATACCTAGGTAAACAGATCTTTGAGAAAGTACTAGGTTGGATTTTTCCTTGCAGATGAGAAGTCCAGATTGGAAACAAGGGTTATCATGTCCTGTTAGAGCTAACTAACTGTTGCTGCAGGATGTTGTCCAGGTAACTTGATGTTGCCATCATAGAAATGATCTGGACATGCACCATTACTCAACTCATGAGAAAAGTGAAAACCCTGGGGGTCATGTTCAGCCCGAGCTGGAGTGCCTTGAAATGGTATACAATGTTGCAGGCAAATAGCAGGAACATCCAGGAAGACCTGTGAATAGAGACATGAAGGTATGCACCATCTAAGTCCACAGTGATGGCAAAGACTCCCTCATGGGTCACGTTCAAAATGCACTGTGCTATTTCCAGTGGGAACCAAGAGGCATGGATGAATGGATTGAGGGTGCTTAGGCCGATAACCAGACATAGAGAGTTATTTGCCGTTGGGACCAAGAAAAGTTGTGGAATGAATGACAGAACCCTCTCAGTGCTACATCCACTTGGTATGCAAAAACACGGACTTCGATGAGTGGAGCTTTGATAGGACAGCTTTCCGAGTTTTATGTCTTATAACTGAATATTGGGTCCATTTATTGCTTTCCCATAGCATACTATCCATTTATAGATGCTGTGGTTGTGGGAGGGAGGGAAATATGTCTTCTTGATGGCTTGTTCACGGACATCATCCATCGGGATGTTAAACAGAAGGTATGGAGATAAAGGCTGTGCTCTTAGCTTGGCTGTATCATGGTCCTTCAGGTAAGTGCAGGCAGAGGGCACTGTGTTGCATTCCACTGAATGGACTGGTAGCTGTGGTTACAGCATTGTCCAAAATGTGTTCAGCGGCTTCGCTCAGTGCACAGGCATTCTTGTGACCAACTCCCATACATGCCTTGAGGTATTCAGAGTGGGAGAAGATAAGCTATGTTCCGTCTGATGGAAGATAGCCAGAGAAAACGAAGTCCAACAACAAAGTCATGGCAATGTTATTGCTCACTAACTGCCGAGTGTCAACAAAGGCCATCCGATACATATGTATGGAGTGTGGCTGTGTCATCCCAAAGCAGTGAAATCACTGTCAACTGCGGGGAGTTGGAAGAAAAGACTGGTGAAGGGGCAAAGGTTGAACTGCTGACAAACTGATCATGTTAAGGGGGTCAGAATGTCTTCAACTATCCCAGACTGTGGGAGTAATTAAAGTTGGACTCTTCCGCTGCATCATAAGATCAACATATGCTGAAGTGCTGGTCCAGGTTGTTGATGAAGTGGGTGGAGAATGACAAAACTCCGGGGGCGGAAAGTGTCCTCAATGGTGGCTTGGAAGGCTGAATCTTTCCATGCCATTGAATAGTGTAGAAGAGATGACTACTGGAGAACAAGCAACATCATCTTCATTGTGTGAGGTGAGTTTAAGGTCTTTTGTGACATTCGAGACCAAGCTGGCAAAGAGTGATGAGGTTCTGTCACTCACTAAACTCGTAGAATGCCCTGAATTAGAAACCGTGACTTCAAGACAGTTACTGGGTAAAAGGTCTCTTCTCTTGGAAGAGTGTAGAGAAATTGCGAAGCAACATCTGTAGATGTGTGAAGAACTATTTGTGGCATCGTGCTGCATGAGTGTCTCTGGGTGGTATGAGGGTTAGAATGGTACCTGTACAATGTCTGTGAAAGTCAGGTGTGACGTACTAGGAGCCGGGCTGTTATTGACTGACCGTAGCCCTGCACCTGTCTTTATAACGTAATGCCTGTGCAGAGCTAAATCAATAAAAGGGTGATCCACAAATTGATAACAGAAAGGTTTAATAAAGCAAAGAAGCATACAGGTAAAATATAAGGACAATACCAACTGTTTATAAACCTGTGAGCCTGCACATGTGATGTTTGAATACTGTGTGGGCACAGAGCTATATCAAATGATGGTTACCTGGAAAAAAGTGAAAGCAGATGATCTCATTTACAATGCTACCTGTAGGGAAGGTCAAGGATGGCCTGTACAGGTATAATCATTGACGCATGGTGTTCCAAGACTAAAGATACCATCATAAATGAAACTCAGCTGTATCTACCATTAAAGACGGTATTATACATAAATAAGGAATTTCTTAAGAGCATAAAGACATGCACACATAAAAATAATGTAGCCCGAACCTAACCTGTGAAGTCACATAGGCTACATGTGTAAATATGAATTAAAGTATTAAAGTATATTCAGATAAGCATGACTCAAGTGTCGCCTACAGAAACATGCATGTGCAGGAGGTGACTGAATAAAACATGAATATAGTGCTGACCTGTACTTGTCCAACCAGAGTGGAAGAAATACAGAAATGTACATGAGTGTCCACATTACCGATATGTACCTGTTTGTAATGGAGTTACACATTGATAGGAGTTATATAAGCACTAGAGACTTGCACATATAAAATAAGTATAGCCCGAACTGAATGTGAAGTTGCTTGGGCTCCAAGTGCAAGAACCTAAATGTGTGATGACGACAAAGTGTGGCAATTTGTAAAAGCAGAACTCTGTCATGATAGAAAGAGAAAAAGTTGGAAATATAGTTGGAGTATACTTTCCTTAGAAGTGAAAAACTCCTCCAACTTGTAGTGGTATATCTTCCACAATGCTTCTGGCTTCTGTGAGGTCTTGCATGACAAGTGCATGCTTCTTGGCACAAGCCAAAGTAGTAACTGATGAGTTCTTAGGCTTTGCTGCCAAGTCTTATACCTAAGGCGAGATCACTCTGACTGACCGTCACATAGGTCAGCAGACAACTTTTAGCTCCCTTTAGCTAAAACTGGTCTCTGGGAGGGCTGGATTTGCGAGGTAGTAGAAGTTCTCCTAAGATATTATGATTGGATAATGTATTTGAAGAAGAAATTTTTATAAATACAGCACAAATAGGGAGCTTACCATTTTTACAAGAAAAGTGTACAGATACTAGCAAATGAGAAGTAATGTTATATAAACTTGCGGAAAAAAAAAAGCCATAATCCTGTTGGTAGCAAACCATAATTTCCCATAATCCCATTGGAATATATTATCAACTATATTTACTACATCTATGCTGGAGGATGGAATTGAAACTGGAATGTGAAGAAATTAACTGTATTTTGTTTTGTCTGTGTATGCATGTAACATTTACAGCAGTGACGGCATTGTTGTCATCGTAAGTAATGCTGAGATTGAGGTTTATACTAAAGCCATATAGAGTGGAGGTCCACCTCTGCATAATTTATGATTGAAACATTGCATTCACACAACCTTTGCCACCATAGTTGTAAATTTATTATTGTATGTAACAATGTGATACCACACACAACTTCAAATCTTACAATGCAAAGGTATTTAATGAAGCAGGAGTCTCAGTATAGAGTTATATATCTAACTAGAGGAGATTAATCAACTGTACACAAGGTGTCAAGAAGATTATGATAAATATTTGCAAAAAAAGGGAAATGCTATTGTCTCCAGTCACTCATCTATATCAAAAATATTCTAATCAGAATTGGGTCAAGATTGCTATTTTAAACTAAAATTATTTGTTGCAAAGCACATATCCAATCATTTTTCCATTTACACTTGTCCAGAAATTACCAAATAATTTCATAAAGATATAATAAGCAGAACATCTAATCAAGAAACTACATATTTATGTGGTTCATCATGTATTCTCTGGCCATGAAAGGCATAGCAGTTAGGAAAGCAATTATATCATCTAATATCTCAAGTTCCAATTTAGTTCTAAAGGTGATCAGACTAAGACATGTCATAGCACGTGTGATGCAACCAAACACTCCTTGCAATATCGATGCAATCTGTCATCATTGTTTTTTATTTAGACTATAGAAATGTGAAGTAGTCCCATCAAACTTAGTTTCTGAAAGACATTGATGACATTAATTTGTGAATAAATTGTAAGGTTGATGTTTTAAGGTATGTACATCTGCCACAACAAGATGTGTTACATGAAGAACATGATTTTCACTCTCACACAACACAATCATGTTTAAGAAAAAATGATTTTCAGTAATCGTAGGAAAGACAGAGAATGATCTTTCTTGATACAATATATGCCCTTAACCTATATAAAGTTGTTCTTAAATGTAATGGAAAACTATCACCTCTGGGCAATTTATATAGCTGATGGTCATAGAGAAGAGTAAAATGTAATGGAAAACTATCACCTCTGGGCAATTTATATAGTTGATGGTCATAGAGAAGAGTAAAATGTAATGGAAAACTATCACCTCTGGGCAATTTATATAGTTGATGGTCATAGAGAAGAGTAAAATGTAATGGAAAACTATCACCTCTGGGCAATTTATATAGTTGATGGTCATAGAGAAGAGTAAAATGTAATGGAAAACTATCACCTCTGGGCAATTTATATAGTTGATGGTCATAGAGAAGAGTAAAATGTAATGGAAAACTATCACCTCTGGGCAATTTATATAGTTGATAGTCATAGAGAAGAGTAAAATGTAATGTAATCACAGATAAACAACCACCATTGCACAGATTACTTAACTAACTGACAACAGCTACAGTGATGTTCTGATGAGTACTGCTGTGGGAAAGTCATTTAAGCTAATCTGCGTAGGAAATGAACACTAAATGGAACAATTATCCAATTCATCCGAAGTTAGGTAAATCAAAGAGATGCTAGTTGAAGAAAAAAGTTATTACTTGTCAACGCTTGAAAGATAATGTTTATGCTGTCTTTATTAAAGACTATTGGTTAGTTCATGATCAGCAGCAACATTTCTTTAAGTCCAATATATATGACAAGAAAACATGATTATTTTGGCAGTTGGAATAATGAAGAAGTGATTTCCATTTTAATGCAAAATGTCAAAATGCAGCTGTTATTCAGAATAGGATAAGCCATCAGTGAAGTGAGCAGAGCTATGCAAAACTACATTTTATAAGTCCTGATTGACAGACCTAATTTGACTTTTTGAAACAGCAGCAGTGTATGATTCTTTGCTTACCAGAGGTCTCGGAAATGCTTAATTATGCATATCTGGACGCAAATATTTTATCTGGGATGCAGAAAATAACCTATGCAGGAGTCCTCCATACGCAAGCAATAGCTAGGTGTCAAATTCAAAGCCCTGTCAGTCCTGCTTCAAGCTCCTGCAAGCAATAGCTAAGTGTCAGATTCAAAGCCTTCCAGTCCTGCTTCAAGCTCCTGCTGAGTGTGAAAATGTGTTGATCAAGTGATCATTTTATCTGTGCTGATATTTACAATGACAGAATTCAGTGGCTTAAAGATCCCCAATTGTACATGTTGCCATTATTAGAGTACATCCAAAGAACATGATGCAATAACTGGGCGGCAAGTTCAAAGATTTAGACAAGCTGCTGAGTGCTGGGAAAATGTGCGATATTTACAGCGACTGAATTCAGAGGGAGAAAGACCCAGAGATGTGCATGTGGTCATTATAAGAATACATCAAATTAACAACTTTAGCTTTCATTATTGTGTTCATTTCTGAATGTAGCCGAATAAGTAGTGCATGTGACCTCGAAATCAAGACACGCCGAGTCTTAGACAAAATGCCGTTTGCAAATTTGAATAAATATTTATTTTCTGGGTTAAATGGCAAACTGACGAAGATTGTAATGAGATCCAGAAGAGTGCGAAACTTGTGAGATTTGAAACTTTCTGATGGAGCAATGTAAAAAAGTGAGTGATGTCTGGCTTAGTGTTTGGAATAAGACTTTTCCTTGGATTGACAAAATTCAGTCTCACTTTGATGGGCAAACAAGAGCTGTATGTCAATGATGTCAAGAATTTGGAAAAGTAAACTAAGTGGCAATCAGTGGTTCTTCTCATCTGGGTATTTAGCCGCTTCAGGTATACCCAATATGCTTCTGGGAGTGGACTGCAAATTTTGCTGGTGGGGCTTCTATTTTTACCAAAATTGGATTCCTGGACTCCTAATTTTTAAATCCTAGTGAGACCTCTGCTTACACTGCACCATGTATCAACACCAAGTCATTCAGAAGTCTATGATAAAACACCACCCAGCACATGGACAATGCATGAATGCTGAGCTCAATCCCAAAAGTAATTAACATGCATAAACATTCTCACTAGTGTGGTCATTTGCATGTTTGACACTCCCTCACAAAAAAATGTATAAGCAAGATTCAGAAAGATTATTTTCAATGTTGAGAAAAATTTAACAAAATGTTCAGGAAGTCTGAACAACTGTACCATGAGTGTATCACCTTCACCACTCCTCCACTGAATTATTTCAAACATCTATTTAGGAAACAAGCATTTCACTCGGGGGTGGGGGGTGGCAATGATTTCTTTTATATTAAATTCCATACCAAATAAGCTTGAAAAAATCTCTGCTTTGAAGAAAAATAAATTAATTATACCTATTCTATTAGTTGAAAAAAGTATCTTAAGACGGTATTCTGTATTCCACTATCCACTGAATTTTAAAGAGTATATTGGGTTTTTTAAAATGTCTGTGTAATTGTAATTATGAGTGTACGCATATGTATGATATCTGACAATGCTAATATACTAACAATGAGAGGGGTGAGGGACTGTATTAAATGCTTTTAAAAACAAACTATTTATTGTCGTTGATTAAAACTTGAATTTCCAGCCACTTTCTATTGCCTTATATGGGAATATAACTTTTTCTCAGTTGAATGACATTGCTTTTTTGGGATCATGCACACTGACACCCACCCCCTTGGGACCTAAAAAGAAAAACACATTTTGAGTCTCACAAACCTATCAACACTGTCTGAGAGGTTAGCAAGTATGTATGGTTATGCTGTCTTTATTACTGAAAAATAGCCAATATTGATAATTATTGTTGAAAAAGCCATATTAAAATTATTTACAACCAACTATAGTAGTTAGAAATAATTTATGGTTACTATATTTAAACTTTCAAACATGTGGACACTCAGGAAATCGGGTACATCTTTTATCTGTGTAGATATTTATTTATGAACCGAAAAGCAGGAAAAGTCCGGGAAAAAGAGGATGTATGGCAACCCTAATTAATTACAATTTATAGTTCCTACTGTACTCACTGGAAGTCATGTGGCGAAAATAAATGATGTAATAACCCTCAAAAGTGTTAACAAAAACCCTACAACCGAAGAATACTGTAAGATATTAAATTAACTGGAAAATGTATAACGGCGTATTTTCTGCCTTACGAGTTCTCTGCCATCTGTTGGCGACTGAAGGTTGCCTTTCTGTCAAATCCTACTATGGATATGAATTGCCAGTCAAGTGAGTATTCTTAAGATAATGTTCTAAATTTAGACTGAATTAAATTGTTTTGATAGCATAAACATGTTCGACTGCTTTGCTTCTGATTCAGCTTTATTAAGGAATAACACAAGAGTTATCCCAAATCTTGGTTCACCCAAGAGACTGATATACGAACTTGTGTTAACAAGTAACAAAGAACCAGAAATCCACCGTTGCCAGGTGATGTAAACAATATGGCGGCCTCCTTCAGCGTGAAACTGGTAAGCCCTTTAACAACATATTTCTCTCAGGTCATTAGATCGTAAAGTCGACGATACAAAGATCTTAATCGAACTAATTTTGTATGTGTTTATAATTCCGTGACAACTATTCACCTTTGATGTGTAAATCATGTTATAGTAGTTTCAAGAGCTGTCAATGGTGGAGAAAGTCTATAAGATTAATCTGAGTTTTAAAAGCTGAGGCCTTTACGATATTTTATAGACTCCAAAAGAATATGTCCTTTCATGAGCGACTACAATAGGTCCAGTCTACTTTTGTAATTATTAGTATTAAGTTTCTTTTTGGGGGGTGGGGGGGTGGGCAAAGTCGGATCAGGTCAAGTGTTGCTGGCTTGGGGAGTTGGGTTGGGCTTCCAAAATTTCAGAAGGGCTCTGACTTTCCTCTACATGGGACCAAAGCAAAAGTTTATGTGTCTATTTACTCAAAGTATGCACAATACCCAATAAAAGTGCGCAGGAATAAAACGATGGTCAAATTTCAAGTGACTAGTGACGGTACGTTTGTGTGTGTGTGTTTTATTCTTAGTCGGAAACCCTCGCCCATCCCCTCCTTCCGATCTGGCCCTGGGGGCGGGGGAACGTATATTGTTTGTTTGGAGATTCGTAAATTGTGTTTTGCAGTCTAGCTAATAAGGTCCACCAGGCAAGACTGCCCTCAAGCGGGTCACAATTAGCCTTTTTATATTTTCATTGCGGAAGCGGGTGTGGCGATGCAGATTCCTAAACGTTGCACTACCATTGCTGTCTTTGTTTTGAGTAGATTCTTCTCATTTTGCGTACTAGGAACTGTCTGCGCTTACCAAACATCTCTCTCTCTCCATAAAATGATAACTAAGTAAATAAATTCAGGAGATTATCTACGTAACGTTACATTCTAATCTTAAAATTAATTTTTGCTGTCCCCAATTTTTTATCAAGCGGGGGCAATTACTGATTTTTCTGCCAGTCAGTATCCTCTCTCCTCCCTTCTTTCCATATGCGGTAAACATTTTCAAACTCTCAAACTTTAAGGTTTCTACCTAGGCCGGAGATTAATATGCCGGGGGGGGGGTGTGCGTGTGTGTGTGTGTGTGTGTGTGTGTGTGTGTGTGTGTGTGTGTGTGTGTGTGTGTGTTGCCGAGTTTCCTTTTAATGAAAAATTTATACAACGAGTGGTATATCATTGATACAGCGTACATACTGTACATATATTTTATTTATATCACATACAAATACATTTATTTGCCCTTTGAACGGAGTTAAAATTTACTACAGGCAGCTGTGTATTGACCGAGTGAATGTACTCCTCATATCCCCGAGTGTGTCCGCTACAAAATGTTGTTCTATGCCTTTTGTGGATATTCAAAATCACTTCTGCATATTGATAAGCTGATTGTTTTCTTTTTATAGTTTCTATTTTTCTTCACATTGATTAAATCAATATAATATACGCTTATGATTTAAACATGAAAGATGGTTTTAAAAATAAAAGTAGAGCACTTCAAACACTAGGATAGCTACGCCATTCACCTACCGGCTCATGTAAATTAATGTGGAATAGAAACTAAGCGAAATGGCGAAGCAGAAAGAGGTAATTAAAATATTTTAATATATTTAAAGTTGATCTAAGTCATTATTCTGCTTTAGTAACAGTACCACCGACCATAAACTCTTTCTGTCTCTCTCTCTCTCTGTCTCTGTCTCTCTCTCTCTGTCTCTATCTCTCTCTCTCTCTCTCTCTCTCATCCTTTGGTCGGTTTGACTTAACTTTTACCATCATTCATAAGTCCAGAGATTTCGTGGGATGACACAAACGAAAATCCTCTACGTTAGTCATTTCATAGATTTTAACCCGTATCTTGCTACGATGGTCCAGAGAGAGAGAGAGAGAGAGAGAGAGAGAGAGAGAGAGAGAGAGAGAGAGAGAGAGACCGGCGTTTGGGCATTTTCACATTTAGTTAATAATAATCGATTTTTAGTTAAGAAACAACAACAAAACATTTAAATACATCACAGTATGTGTACCACGTAACGCGGAATTTACTGTATAATGTCGACATGGTTTGCAATTTTGTATCATTGATAAACACTGTAGATAAATCCCAAGGAAAGTGCATACGTATCGTTACGACGAACCATATTCTTGCAGGTTACTTGGTGTAATTTCTATTTCAAGGTTTTAATCCAGCCCAAATTCCTTTTCTCTCTCATTCCACATTTCTGCGTAGTTTGTCTCTTATGCAAGAGAGGGGAGGGGGAACAGAAATCAGAAAGGATTGTGATGAAAATGTGTACCATATTAAATTCATTTAGAAAACGGGGATTATTAATACTTTTTATCGTTATTTTCATCATACGTCACTAATGATTAATGTGTGGAAATTCGCGCCATGGGCGGATCACAATTTGATATACCAATATTGGTATATCAAATTGCTTTACACCAACACTTTAAATGCCATGTTATTTTTCATGTAAGTGGTATATATATATAGAATATATGTATAGTATGTACGCTGTATCAATGATATACCACGAGATGTATAAATTTTTCATTAAAAGGAAACGAAGCTTGCTGAGTTTCCTTTTAATGAAA
>JAECUM010070165.1:0-11686 GCA_016617855.1 Megalonaias nervosa | reverse complement strand
ATATATATATATATATATATATACCTTTAATACATTCATGTTGTATTCAATTTTCCCTTTGTAGCAAGCCACTATCTTCAAGATGTCCACCTCAAGGCCCAGGATGCCAACATGAGCTTCAGCGTAGATCCGATCAAAAATGTTCACACGGAGAAAACCGCTCAAAGGTTCTATAAATTACATGAATTATAGAAAGGCGTGGGTATATCACGTGTTAGTGCGCTCATTGTTTGAACATTATTGTTTTTACGATCGAATGTAACGTTTTGAATCCAAATCGTAAGTAACTTTCTAACATAATATGATCAGGTGGACTTTAAAGAACGGAAAGGTACACACTTTATTTCTACCAGATAACATACGTGGAGCATTACGTAATAACGTTACAAAACCATAATAGCAAAGGCAAATTTACATAACTTGTGGGAAAACTTCAGTGTTTTACTTGTAAACATTTACGAACAAAATATATCCAATTCTTTTATATAAATGTCGCAAAACAATCTTATTCATTGACAATCTTCTCCATTTGTTGCTCATTCTAGCATCAACTTAAAGCAGGTTCATTATGCTTCCGGTAAGTGGTCAAAAAAGAATATACAAAAATTAACTAATACTGTGAAATAGCGATATTTGCCAAATTTGTCAAGTGGTTTTCATATTACGAGTACACGAAACATTAACGCAAATGATATTGCGCATAAAGACAGTATTTAAAATATGAATAATGTTTGGAAACACCATAGAACATAATAAGTAATTTTGATGACCATTAATAATTTCAGGAAAACCAGTACTTAAGTTTGTATGATATGGCAAAGTGAGAATATATATACATACGAAGACGTATATGTAACTTGTTGACCATGTCAACTCCAAAGCTGGCGCCAATTTCAGAGTTTCCAACTGATTTACCCCAGTGAACCTCAGGAAGTTCTACCTTGAATTCAATTAAGACAGTATCCAACGCAGCTTCTCTGCGAGCCCTCATAACGGTCTCGTATGTGTACTTACGACTAAAATTAATGAAAAGAAATGCATGAACCACTTACAATATTTAAACGAATTAGTGGAACTGCGTTAGATAGTCCAAATAAAGTTTCATGAGATCCAGTTTTACGTCTTTAATTAGATAGAAAAATTGACATAGGTTGACATAGGTTATTCTGCAAGAATATATTTCAGACTATCAAGAAAAAGACATTTAAGAACATTATAGAGTTTCCAGTCATTAAGCATCTATAAGTGTTACATTAACGTTGAGGTTGCTCACCGTTAATATATATTATCGGTCATGTTTCGTTTTCTGCAGCGGCAATTTCAGTTTCATTGTTATTGTAGCCACGAGCTACATTTGGTACATATTACCAGGTGGAAAATTTAAATAAATAAAACTGAGTCCAGTATCCCCAAATCTGGGTTACCAACATTGCAAAACATGTTCATTCCTGTATTAACATTTTCCGTGCAAGTTGTTGAGGGAAGCAGAAGTAATGTAAAAGTAGCTCAATATAGCATTTAAGAAAGGTCACAAAAAGGACGTTCTCAGTACCAAAAAGCAGATGAATGTATAATTTACACAAAATATTCATTATTAATGTAATTATCAGGAAATGTTATTGAGATCTGTCGAGCTTTTAATAGGGAACAAAGGTTTGACACACAAAAAAATAAATTAAACTAATAGCTGGTTTTCAATGAAGTTTTTGGATCGGTTTATTCAGAAAAGATTGTATAATTATTTCAAACCACGGCAAATTGCTTTAATCTTTATTCATTTATACTAGTTATTAAAAACCTGTAACATGTTAAAACCTGAATATCAGATTTTGTTGTTCTGTAGTCAGATTGTTTCTCTTTGGGTGTTGGCCGTATTCCATCCATGCCACCTGTCTCACACTTTCTGTCTCGTCATGTAATATACTGGTCAACAATATCGTAGCGCTCTGAAATAAGGACAATAAAACAAGATTTTAGATTATTGCTTTTAATATGAATAACTTTTTCTTCCAACTAGATCGGTCATCTTAATCTGGCGGCTGTATACTATGAATAGAAATAAGTACTACTACCTCTTATCAGAAGTTGTTTCTAAGAAACGTTGTTTTCTTGAAATCAAGTCATGCTTTTCTCCATTTTTAACAACTTACATTGTGTTCGAATACTGTTGGTGAATATCCATTTTCACTTCATTATGAAATGATCACAAAGGTGACCATCATCGTAACCTTATGTTTAATTAAACACCTTTTAAAGACAAGGCTGGAATGAAAGGATTCTCTGTCACACAGGTTGGTATTTTTGGCGTTTGTGAACCAGTAAATACATGGGCTTGAATTTCTGATTACATATTATGTTGACCTTGGATCAGTTGACTTCCACCCAACGTCATCACGTCACCCAAGCAACAATAAAAGAATGAACCAATTTTCTGGTCAAATCGCCAAAACACACTCTTAGCGGACTCTTACTTTTCAGCTGATGAAAGCTTAACTGATGAAGTGAGTATTTCATTATTGATAACATGATTACAACTGCGCAAATTAATATGTATTAATTCCGGTAAAGAGCAATTGATATGGGTGAGTAAACAATCAAATAATCGCAAGCTTCTATGTAAGATGAATGTTTTGCAAAGAAGGCCACTAATGAATTCAAACATGGTGATAGCTCGACCAAAAAGAATACGGATTTTAATTTCACTTAGAGTATTATTAAAGCCCAGAGCAGACGAGAAGGTCAAAGTTGTGTATATGGAATATGCATCTTATATATATATATATATATATATATATATGTGTGTGTGTGTGTGTGTGTGTGTGTGTGTGTGTGTGTGTGTGTGATAATTCGTCCGTATCTCGTACGCAAAGTGCATACACATCAATATCTATCTCCAATATTCTTTAGGCCATAATTACAATTTGGCTGAATTGTCGGGTAATGACTTTCTATCTTTATCATCATTAACAATAAAAAATATATCTTACTTCATGACAAACATAATTTCTCAGGGATGACAGCGCGGCCCGTCTCCATGCCGACTGTCTCGTATTGGGTTCGGCGAAAGTCTTCAGATGAGATATAGAACTTTGGAGACCTGCATTACCTAAAGAATGGAGTAGCACAACCTTTGACAGGAGGTGGTCATCAGAAACTGAGTCATCTGCCACTAAGATATCTCTTTTAGGTCGGAGGTGCTCCGGCGTCACTGAAAAAAAAAAACAGTCAGTGATACATTTGCGTATATTAGAAGGAATCTGTACTAAATGTACTCTTTACGCGTCTATTATTCCATTTGGAAGGACGAATAGACGAAAATTTCATATTTTCACTTCAATTGATTGTAGTGTGCATCTCCAATGAGATACTCACAAAAAGTGAAATGTGTATACTTTTCATCAAAGTAGTAAAGACAAATATTCTTTAGGTCAGTGACAGAATCTGTGAATAATGATGACTCAATGCAGTGCTATTCACGTTAAGACAAAAATTTTCGCAGCTGCTGGTCTTTCACGTTGCTGTCGGTGAACCTAAAGGTATTGCTTGCACCCAGCGCTGTAAGCAAATAAGCTCTGACCATCTGAATACCCATCTCGCTAGCCAAGGTTCCGATGTGATAACCCTATCTACACTTTGGCGTATTTAGCAGATATTTCTGTGCTTCGGGTCTGTGAATTCACTGTGAATGCAAGCCACCGCATCCAATCAAAATTAAGTTGTTCAAATTTGAACGCTGTTCCTACATGAACAAGTGGAGCACACAACTTGAATGGACTGATAAATAAGCAATTTTCCACTGCCAGTCCGTGTTCGCACGAATACCTTTTACTCAAATAGACCTGTAATGGATTTCCTCTTGTACATTGTCATACTTTCGATGTTAAACTTACAAAGTATCCTTTTTAGGTCAATTACCTCCACCATTTTCGGCCGATGTACAATGCACCACGCTATTGGTTAGTTGGCATTACATGCTAAGGAAGGCAACTCATGAAATCCAATATATGTCGATAGGACAAAGCACCAATAAATCCGTTCAATCCGCCATGGTGTAGATATGGTTATCATATCGGAACCTTGGCTAGCGAAGATTCTGAATACCAGCCTCTGATGTTACTTCAGTCATGCTGTTACTAGTGCTTATCAACACAATGATCTGTGTCTGCATTTAAAAACTTAAATTATGATCAATGACTACGGGGTTGTAATCGTTTCTGCTCAGGTTTCCGAAAACTGTCGATTAATACTGAAAATATTGGTTTTAAAAAATGTATACGCTTATAGTTCGTTTGACTAAATTCGTAAATGCCGCCGATTGTTCTCCACTGGTCAAGTTGTAGTCTTGCATCTACTTAACATAGCACAGTTTTACAGCTTATTTCACCCAATGAAATGTTAATTTTAATGACTTACTTCTATCGACAATCGAAATATTCAACAATTGGTGTGCTTTCTGTTCATTAACAGTTTTAATTGTGGTCTTTGCAGTCGTAAGTCAACGTTCATCGGTGTGCCTTTGGGGTGTCGACCATTTTCGTTCACTTTATGATGCAGATATAAAACAATCTATCAATGCGGTTCATTCTGTTGACCAAATGAACGTTTCTTAAGAAAATCCTAAATTCACATTTTGAGCAAGAAAAGTTGTCAACGCTACTGATGTTCTTGACAGAGATCTACATCTTCAACAAAGTTATTTGGACATGCACACATACGTACACATATACATAAATACATACACATCCCTCTTGTATAATTTTAATTACTATAGATATATATTCTTACCATCCCCCTGTGTGTAAAGCCAGGTGTGAATTTTATCCATTAGCCTCTCCGCCTCAGTGTTATTTCCTTTGCGGTTCATTGCTTTAGCCATGGAACCCAGGCACAGACAAGCTCTTCTCTCAGTTTCGGTCAACATTATTTTACCTAACGCTGAAATAAAGGTTTGAGATAATCAAGCAGTGTTTTGATTATCTAACAGTACTACTTCTTGATTGTCATTATCGCACCACCCGTCATACACCATCAGTCCATAAAGATGACACTTATTTTTGCCTTGTCATTCTTTACCAATTTCTTCAGTATTACCATATATCTAACATGCAATGCGGGATCAAAGGATATATATATATAGAGAGAGAGAGAGAGAGAGAGAGAGAGAGAGAGAGAGAGAGAGCGGGTCGAAAATAAAACAGTTTTTCAATGTTCCTAGCTAAACAACTTCTTCTTCAGGGAATGAACCAATTTACATCCACAAAACAAACTCTAAACACTTAAGCAATGAGAGAAATTTTTTATTCCTACATGTTTTAATCACTGGAACATACACAAAATGTGACAAATAGAAGAAAGAAAGAAGAATATTTTTTTAAGAATGTCTTATAAGCGGGTATCCTATATATCTATTCTATGCTGCCATCAGTCCAAGAAAGTTTATAACAAACATCAACGAAGGGATTATCGTGGCTATAGCGGAGAGAACCAAAATGCTTCGACTTAATTAACACTAGGAACAAAGGTTGGAAACCATGTGTGGTGAAAGCAACAAACGCCTTCTATAAAAAGCACAACAGAAATTTTATCCCGGTAAACTTATGAATGGAGGTACTTTGAGGGAAATATGTCAAGAGCAATGGACAATGCTTATAATAATAATAATAATAATAATAATAATAATAATAATAATAATAATAATAATAACACATGTACAGTATCACGGAATATTTGGTAAATACTGTCGCTAAATTGCGTACGTCGCATAAACTGAATGCCTGAATGTAGTTTTGACATGACTGCATTTGGACGATTAGACTTTTCATTTAGGCCAAACTCACCATGAGTTTTCAATTGTAATATCCAGTATCGTTTCTTACGTGTGCGTTCTATGTCGGTCCATTCCAGGTTAAACTCAGTAGCATTTTGAAGGATTCGAGTGAATGACTAGTTGCGAATGAGGCTGCTGTGGTTATTGATTCGCTTTTTAAAATCAAATTAGGCAACGCTTGTCTTTGAAGCATTATGTAGTCGTGTTTGAAGTTACCTTGGCACGTACCAGATGTTCCTTCAGACTTGTAGGTCTACCGTACGCATCCGTTGGAACTTCTTGAAATATGTCCTTCATACATTTGGAGGAATAAATCTGGTCTCAATGCTTCAAAATGATCAGTTGTAAGTTTGGGGCACAGGGGTGGAAACAATTTTTATATCCTCTCCTAAGGTATCCCTAGAGCTTTCATTTTCTCTCCTCAAACATAGCCGGATTATAGCATATGCTTTTCGTCATAATAAAATGCAATAATGCAATAATAATAATAATAATAATAATAATAATAATAATAATAATAATAATGATAATAATAATAATGATAATGATAATAATAATTATTATAATAATAATAATAATAATAATAATAATAATAATAATAATAATAATAGTAAATTTACTGTGGTGGGAATCTTGTTCTCCAAAGCAAATTCTTTCCACAACGGCGATGGCTTCCTGAAAGCGAAAACATTTCTAAACTTTAATTTTCCTCCACCCAAGCCAAGAAAAGGACTAAGAACAAAATTTGATTATGACAATTTCATGTGCTCTTCATGTCGTATATGTGCAAACTGCACGGTTATATCCGTTATTGAGTGTTAGTTTATTCACGTTATAATGTGGTGAATGCAAGAATGATAATATCGATAAGAGGGATGAATGGACACAAAATTAATCTCACTTGTGACGCGTATATACACATCTGTGATATAAAAGTTGTACATCATTTTTCTCACTCTCTTACTACAGGAATTTAATATAGAAAAGCTACTTTCTAAAACGAAATCAAAGTTAGACGCTTGTTGAGGAAGCATATATTCTGGAAAGAGAAAATCTTATTTAGACAAGCCTAAAAGGCACAAATAAAAATGAAGCTGCGTGTTGATAATTATTAGCATACAATTGACACCTTTCTCTAATACTGGAATTTTTTTATAATATATATTTTGATGGTTTTTCTTTTAAATCCTCGTGGCATAGTTTCCCATGTTTCAATAATCAAATGCAAAATAATTGTCACCTGTATCGGGTGTTCAATGACTGACAAATGGATAAAGATTCTCCGTAAAGCCTCAGTATCGCTTTGCTTGTCACTTAGAAGGAATTTCAAAATAAGACGTTGTGATAAGGGATCCCCTGCTCTCGCTACTATATCGGTGAATAGGTACTTTTCATCAATACATTTTGTATCGTTCTCGTCACAGGTTCGGTTTAGAAAGCTCTCAGCCAACATCTCATAGTCCTCCTTCTCCAACTTCAAAACCTTTTGTCGCAGGCGATTCACACAGACAGTTCTATTGGTGTGCCCTGGAGAGAAATTAATTGACAGAACATGAACCCGTTGTGGCAAAATCTAAATTTGATTCGTTAATCACTACAATTGAATTTTCTGTATTGTCTCTGTTTAAGAGTCTTCACTTTAATTCTCAAAATACTGTCTCCATTGAACAATCGTTCACATAATTCGATCCTTGCAATTCGGTTTTAGGATTCAAAACTTAAAACATCTATGATATTACATTATAGCCACCTAGAAAGACCTCCAAGCTGCAGACATTCGAAACATATACTGAGAATTTTATTACAAAAATCTGTTATCTATCTTTGTATTAAGTGAAATATATTTCTTTGAAAACAGTTGAAGCTGGAACTGCATTCTATTTGCAGATGAGACAATTACAATCTTTAATTTGTGACTAATTCATAATGTAAATCTTCGAGTCATAAATAAAATGTATCCCATCGTTGGGTATACGTATTAAGTTTAGCCTAAGAAGAATATCCATAGTAGGTATTGGAGAAATTTGGGTATTTCGTGAACTGAACGTACCTTTATCGGTGTAATTATGGATACAACCTAGAGCTTCGATAACGTCCCCACTAATGTTCTTCATGGTCAACCTCTCTTCTGCCTTCTTAAAAATTGACAAGTGAACATTGCTACATTTATAAGTCATGATATTAGTGAGATTAAGTTAGTTTAGTTTTCTCTTTGTTATCGACTGGTGACAAATATATACTGTGTACTATTATTTGAAAACTTCAATTTTAGCCTAATTTCAAAAGTTATGATATCACCAAAGCAACTACTTAAACCATTAAATCTTTGTCTGTATCCAAGTACATGTTACATATCGCAAACCATTTATGAAAGGAATCATTTCGTCTTAATGTTTAACAAAATATTCTTTCTTTTTGTTTCTCAGTACCAAACTTCAGAATCTGTTCAGACGTAACCATCCCCCTTTCTAAAGAATCTAACATTATATACGGTATGCCAATAGCTGTTTATAACTGTTCTCCTGAAAATAAGGTATGGTGGATACATGAGATAGCAGTGGACGATTCCTGCCACTGCGGGGAAACAATTATTGAGACTTACACTGTGTGAAAATAAAGGAATCAGTTATAGCATAACTAGAGATATGAAGATGATAAGCAATTCAGCGAGTAGGTAAATACCTCAATATTTAGGTAGGTAACTACTATCTTACTTACATACTTAGTGACTAAATAGGTAACTAACTAGCAATATTAACGGATGTAAGGTACCTGCTTTATGATTAAATCATCCTCCACTAGGCCATGGTGGACATCCTCGACCTTTGTACGTCTCCAGAAAAAAAGAGACATACCATAAAGTCACATGCGAAGTATAGTAATAAATGTACCCAATTAAAGTACAAAAAGGCCATTGAGTCTCTGGAAGAAAATATTTTTGCAAACATACATTCTTCCTTATTATCTAATCTTAAAATATTGCCACGCATTGGGTGTTCCTTATGATGATCATAGACCTTAATGTGGGTGAGAGAAAACTTTATTATTAAATTGCAGGAACAGAATATTGTAATAAATTTAAAAACCTGTAAAATTAAATGATTTTGTTTTACTACATTATGAGCGTACTAAGAATATGACTTTCAAAAAATAGACAATGTATTAATATTTTAAGATTATAATACTATTTTGACAATGTAATGCCATTTTCAAAAATGTAAAACTAGTTTAAAAATATAATACTATTTTAACAATGTAATAATATTTTAACGATGTAATACTATTGTAACAATGTTTTGTACAAAGGATTACGTTGAGGACGATATACATACCTTTTACCAACAAGCCTCATAGTAGTTTTTGAATTTGCTTTTATAATTCCAATATCTAATGAATCAAAAAAATTAATTAGTAAGATATCACGACAGATTTATATTTTCTGTATTCATCTCTTTGTTTACATTCTTTCCGTACATGAATAATAATCGTGAATATTGGCAGAAAAATTATTGCAAAACAACTCAAACATATCTCGTATTTCTGAGTTAACATTCAAAAGAATGAAACACAATGATAATTTTTATAAACTCTGTCAATAGTGACCAACATAGATAACAGATTTAAATTATTTCTTCGTCTTATCGAGAATTTTAGACGAAATGGAGATATACAGTTATAAACATCGACAAGACATTTCCAATCAAGTCAGTGGCCATTTGCTTCTTTTTGTTTGTTTTTTTTTTTTCTTGGTTTTATTTTGGACTGCTTTTGGGGACTGGGATGGTGGATTTAATGAAATTACAAAACAAATTAACAACGTATATTGACGAATTAAAAAAATAACTATTCCTCACCTCCTTCCATTGAAGTTTTGATAACATACTCCTCGGGGTAAGGTTGTCTGACAAAATAATTAACAAAAAATTAAATGGTTTGAAAGTATAAAATTGTTTCTTCACCTGTAATCCGTATCCTTTGATCTGTATGAAATATGTTCTCTGAATAAATTTCAAAGTTATGATTATTGGAAGAATATTTATTTAGGATAGAATTCGTATTATTTCACCTTTGATGGTATTACCTAAAAGTATTATTTTATCTTTAGAATTCTTATGAAAGGAATGAGAATCTCGTTTTAGTTCAACAAATGCAGCAAGAGAATATATTTTTCTGCAAATTTAGAAACTGTAACAAATACATTTAAATTTTAGGCCTAAATAAATTAGCATTGAGACAATTTTTAAGCTAAACAATGACTAAATTTTCTCTATGATATTTCCTTATCAGAAAAGATTGCAAAAATTCAAAGGTTCATAATAATGTTGGTTGTAATTTATATACATGTGATTACATTCTATTATCAAAATTTAATTTGTGATCAATATTTCATACGCAATGTTGGTAGTAATTCATATGTATTTGATTACATTGTATTATCTAAGTTTAAACTCTAATCAATACTTCTTAACAACCTTTTTGTTTCATAATCCTTCCGAAGTCTGTCTTCCATTATATAGCTGTCCTCGCATTCCACGGAATGGATTGTACCTCTGTTGTCCAGTTGAGAAATCTGTATTGATCAAAGCATTATCAAAAAGTATATATATATATATATATATATATATATATATATATATATATATATATATATATATATATATATATATATATATATATATATATATATATATATAATATATATATATATATATATATATATATATATATATATATATATATATATATATATATATATATATATATATATATATGAACTTTGTCAGTAATAAGAGATGAACAATTTTATTCATATTTTCTATTACGTATATATGTATTATCATAATACATTTTAATTTGATAAAATATTGGAGATTGTACATTATATTTCAAATTTCAGTTTTTTAAAAACAAATTTAAAAATGTGTCATGTTCTTTTAACTATGTTAATTTAAAGAGTGACATTTGAATTACGTCCCCTTGTACGATTACTTAAGAACAATTCAATATTAGTCTAATTTATAAAACAAACCCAAAATAATGAAAACGTGATAAAGCTAATATAATAACAATATTTTTACTAATAAATTTAAAAGCAATGATGTTATCAAATAAATTTACTATACGTTATGACTATTTATTTTATAAAATACTTATTTATTTATATTACTTTCAGTATTATGCAGATAGTAATTGTAATTATGTAAAACGGACCAAAACTTAAGTGGCTAAAATTTTGGAATTTATTTAGTAATGAATGATAGGTAGAATGTTTGTGTTAAGACGGTGAATCCAGTAGGTTTTTTAGTTAAACAAACGTTCAATCTAAGAATCAACTGTATCAATATGGGAACTGTTTGATCTATGTTGGTTCATACGTTTATATATTTGTTGACTGGCTTGTCCAATATGTTGTATGTCACAAATTTTACATGTGATCAAATAAATAACATTTGATGTTGCACAATTAGCATCATAATGCATCCTAAATGTCTCTTTCGCATTGTTACTACTGAAAGAAATATTTTCATTAATGAAAGAACAGTGCGAACATCTAGGTCTATTGCATTTAGTTGATAAACCCTTTTTAAATGATGTTTTTTCTAGTTATTTAGAATTAATTAGGAAATCTGTAAGATTCTTAGTCCTTTTATAAACAAGTGTGGGTTTGCTTTTGTGTAACGATTTAACACTTACATTGCACGATAATTGTAATAAATTCCAATATTTATTAATAATCTTACCTATATTAGGTAAACTTGAATTATATTCAATAGCAAAAGATATGATTTCTTCATTTCTTTTTTTCTGATTTTACATTGTAGTGAGGGAAGATACTTTTTGGAAAGCAGTATTAATGAT